>JAJLRJ010000012.1:29363047-29490547 GCA_024195265.1 Dendrophyllia cribrosa
CCCTTCGTCGGAGCGAATCAAGGAATTGTGGGTAGTGTGTGGTTTTATATAGTAAGCGGTGGAGCTACGCTATTGGTGGAAATTTGGTGACGTGAAAAACAAATGTAGATTAGTTGAATGAAAAGCGTTCGTTGATTCCGTGGGGTTTGAGAGTGCCGATTTGAAAGATGATTTTTTGTTCTAGGTTTTTACGGCTTTCTGTGTTACCCTGGTGTAGGGAAAGGCCGCAGATTGTCATGTGTTGTTTAGAATGGTTAGTAAGATTAAAATGGCGCGCGACTGGTTTGGATGCGTCTTTGTCATTTTTTTCAACGTCTCGGAGATGTTCACGAAAACGGTCGCCCAGTCTCCTCCCTGTTTCGCCAATGTATATCTTTTTGCAAAAAGTACATGTAATGCAGTAGATAACATTTACGGAGGTGCATGTAAAACGATCAGTGATTTTAATAGATCGTTTGGGTCCTGTTATTTTGTCCGCGTTGTGAATGAAAGGACAAGTGTTACATCGTGTGCGTGTGCATTTGAAAGTTCCCGGTACATCGTCAGATTTCAGTGCGCTCGTAACTAGAAAGTTGCCTATGTTTTTGTCACGTTTGAATGAAATTAGTGGGGGTTGTGAAAAAATTCTGCCAGTTTCGGGGTCGTTTTGGAGTAATTTGAAATTTTTTAAAATGATGCTTTTGACTGTGTTGTTGTGTGGGTGGAAAGTGAGGGTGAATGGAATTCTCTCGTTCTCTTCCTTCTGTGGCGTTTGTAGTGCTGACTGTCTGTCGATCTGTTGTGCACGTTGTTGGCCCGTATTAACAACAGAGTCAGGGTACCCACGTTTCTTGAAAAACTGGCACATTTCTTCTGATTTGTTGGAAAAATCAGAGTCATCACTACATAGACGTCGAAGTCTGAGAAATTGAGAATACGGAATGGCGTTTTTAACGTGCGATGGATGTGAGGATGAATGTAACAGATAACTGTGGGAATCTGTAGGTTTGTAGTGCACACTTGTGGATAAACTGTTACCGTTGATTGAAATATTAATGTCAAGAAAAGCGACTGAGGTTTCGGAAATTTCCCAGGTATATTTTAGAGCTGGATGAAAAGTATTGACAGAAGTTATGAATTGATTAAGTTCCTCTTTACTGGAAGAGGTAGCGCCAATGCAATCATCGATGTAACGGCCGTAGAGTTCGGGTTTGGTTCCGTGGTACTGATTAAAAAATTTGTCTTCGATGTGGCCTACAAAAAGGTTAGCGTAGCTTGGTCCCATTTTGGTGCCCATGGCGACTCCATTTACTTGTTTGTAGTAGTTTTGGGAAAATGAAAAACAGTTAAGTGTCAAAACTAATTCGGCTAAGCGGAGCAGTGTTTCTGAGCTTGGGTTTTGAATGGAGCGCTGGTCGAAAAAATATTTTAGTGCTTGAAGTCCTTCGTCATTGGGGATGACGGTATATAAAGAGGTAATGTCCATAGTGAAAATTAATTTGTTTTCGCTGGCAAAACTGAAATCCCGGAAAATTTCGAGTGCGTGATTGGTGTCCTTAATGTACGAGGGTAGTGATTTGACAATGGGGGCCATGATTTTGTCTAAATAGCTAGAAATTAGTTCGGTAGGACAGCTACAAGCGGAAACAATGGGTCGGCCCGGATTGTTTGGTTTATGAATTTTAGGTTTGAAATAAACGCGTGAGGTTCTAGGAGTAGTGATGATGAGATTGTGGGCGAGACTGGGGAGGAGGCTGACTGGGGAGGAGACTGAGGAGACTGGGCGACCGTTTTCGTGAACATCTCCGAGACGTTGAAAAAAATGACAAAGACGCATCCAAACCAGTCGCGCGCCATTTTAATCTTACTAACCATTCTAAACAACACATGACAATCTGCGGCCTTTCCCTACACCAGGGTAACACAGAAAGCCGTAAAAACCTAGAACAAAAAATCATCTTTCAAATCGGCACTCTCAAACCCCACGGAATCAACGAACGCTTTTCATTCAACTAATCTACATTTGTTTTTCACGTCACCAAATTTCCACCAATAGCGTAGCTCCACCGCTTACTATATAAAACCACACACTACCCACAATTCCTTGATTCGCTCCGACGAAGGGCTAGCGCTCGAAACGTCAGCTATTTGAATCTTTTTACGGTGGTCAATTTACCTTATCGACTCAGTCGATAAAACTAAATTCTCGTGTTTCATCCCCCCACCGACGCAGCACCACAGTTTCTCTAGAAACTAACCCCATTCATTTGTTGTTTATTCGCTGCGACCATTAACTTTTTACATCAATATTTCTTACTCAACAGCTTTCTCACCGAACGAACCGAAGACGATGCCTAACCTCAAGACACTCACCAAGGAGCTACGCCAGGAAATCGTAAGTTATCTTATTCCTTTTCCCCCCATTTCCACTAATTTAGCCTTTCGTTTAGCCACTCACATCTTTACCAAAACTAGGTTTTGTAGTCACATCAATTTCATCGGCCGTTGCCTCCAATCCAAAGTCATTCCTAAAGGGTTTCGTTCAAATTTTCACGCTTCTACATTCTCTGATTCCAATCAACAATATTTCCACGAAATTCACCATGCCCAAAATTCTTTCTCGCGTAATATTATGAGGATCACTATCAGAGCTATGTGCCTTAAACGTAACAATCTCGAAAAGGAAATTATCCAATACCGTTCCGAACTTTCCAAAATTTGTCCAGCTGTCTTAGTACAATCAATTCGCGCTAAAATTCAAGAACTCAATGCTAAACTGTTCAACAGCCTTAACCAAATCAAGACCCAAAAACTTGAACAGTTAATAGGTCCTCAATTATCCGGCGACCATTCATTCGATAGTCACAATGGCGTCGTTACCATTCCGGAAAATTTGCCGCTTTCTAACCCAGAGAGGTCCGTTCTTAGTAAAGGTTTAAACTTTGTTCCTATAGCGAAACAAACCGACGAATTTTCAGTCAAACAAGATGTTGAAAAATTCCTTCGCCGCGTGCAATTAAGAGCTTTTTTCCACGACAAAGAAGACAATTCTAACACCTCGGAAAAAGATGTTTTTGAAACACTCAACGTTCGCAAATCAAAATGGACTCCCCCAGAGGGCCAGTTTTCTTCTCTAGATTTTTTCGTCAAAAAATGTCGTCACGATGTCCAAAAACTTAAATTTAACCGCCACACCAAAATTTCCAACCTTTCAACAGGAGAATGGGCAGCGCTCAAAAGTCTTAGCAAACGACGCGACATTGTTATCAAAGCGGCCGACAAAGGCGGGGCGGTAGTTGTTTGGCGGACCGACCTTTACCGACAAGAGGCTTTTCGGCAACTTTCTGACACCGCTTTCTATGCCAAAGTTGATAAAGATCTCACTTCTACCAACCAAAAAATTGTCAAAGAAACTATCCAAGACCTCATTACTAAACAACAATTACCAGTTACCGCCAACAATCTCATCATCACTACTCCTAGAACCTCACGCGTTTATTTCAAACCTAAAATTCATAAACCAAACAATCCGGGCCGACCCATTGTTTCCGCTTGTAGCTGTCCTACCGAACTAATTTCTAGCTATTTAGACAAAATCATGGCCCCCATTGTCAAATCACTACCCTCGTACATTAAGGACACCAATCACGCACTCGAAATTTTCCGGGATTTCAGTTTTGCCAGCGAAAACAAATTAATTTTCACTATGGACATTACCTCTTTATATACCGTCATCCCCAATGACGAAGGACTTCAAGCACTAAAATATTTTTTCGACCAGCGCTCCATTCAAAACCCAAGCTCAGAAACACTGCTCCGCTTAGCCGAATTAGTTTTGACACTTAACTGTTTTTCATTTTCCCAAAACTACTACAAACAAGTAAATGGAGTCGCCATGGGCACCAAAATGGGACCAAGCTACGCTAACCTTTTTGTAGGCCACATCGAAGACAAATTTTTTAATCAGTACCACGGAACCAAACCCGAACTCTACGGCCGTTACATCGATGATTGCATTGGCGCTACCTCTTCCAGTAAAGAGGAACTTAATCAATTCATAACTTCTGTCAATACTTTTCATCCAGCTCTAAAATATACCTGGGAAATTTCCGAAACCTCAGTCGCTTTTCTTGACATTAATATTTCAATCAACGGTAACAGTTTATCCACAAGTGTGCACTACAAACCTACAGATTCCCACAGTTATCTGTTACATTCATCCTCACATCCATCGCACGTTAAAAACGCCATTCCGTATTCTCAATTTCTCAGACTTCGACGTCTATGTAGTGATGACTCTGATTTTTCCAACAAATCAGAAGAAATGTGCCAGTTTTTCAAGAAACGTGGGTACCCTGACTCTGTTGTTAATACGGGCCAACAACGTGCACAACAGATCGACAGACAGTCAGCACTACAAACGCCACAGAAGGAAGAGAACGAGAGAATTCCATTCACCCTCACTTTCCACCCACACAACAACACAGTCAAAAGCATCATTTTAAAAAATTTCAAATTACTCCAAAACGACCCCGAAACTGGCAGAATTTTTTCACAACCCCCACTAATTTCATTCAAACGTGACAAAAACATAGGCAACTTTCTAGTTACGAGCGCACTGAAATCTGACGATGTACCGGGAACTTTCAAATGCACACGCACACGATGTAACACTTGTCCTTTCATTCACAACGCGGACAAAATAACAGGACCCAAACGATCTATTAAAATCACTGATCGTTTTACATGCACCTCCGTAAATGTTATCTACTGCATTACATGTACTTTTTGCAAAAAGATATACATTGGCGAAACAGGGAGGAGACTGGGCGACCGTTTTCGTGAACATCTCCGAGACGTTGAAAAAAATGACAAAGACGCATCCAAACCAGTCGCGCGCCATTTTAATCTTACTAACCATTCTAAACAACACATGACAATCTGCGGCCTTTCCCTACACCAGGGTAACACAGAAAGCCGTAAAAACCTAGAACAAAAAATCATCTTTCAAATCGGCACTCTCAAACCCCACGGAATCAACGAACGCTTTTCATTCAACTAATCTACATTTGTTTTTCACGTCACCAAATTTCCACCAATAGCGTAGCTCCACCGCTTACTATATAAAACCACACACTACCCACAATTCCTTGATTCGCTCCGACGAAGGGCTAGCGCTCGAAACGTCAGCTATTTGAATCTTTTTACGGTGGTCAATTTACCTTATCGACTCAGTCGATAAAACTAAATTCTCGTGTTCAGTATACTTATGCGAAATTAGTGTTTTTCAAAAGTGCTGTTTGTCCACTGTCTGGAGAAACCGACAAAAGAGTGAGTAATAAGCAGCTATTAGATAGATATTTAGATTAGCACTAATAGAACTTATCAATGGGCTAACGAAACGAAATACGCCTGAACAAAAGCTCACTGGAATAATTTTGTGACTAATTCTAAGCGGCCAGGTGACAATGCTTTTTATGGATTCTTAAAATGCAGCCTTTCAAGACCCCTTAAAACGAATGTCATAAAATGCAGGATTTTAAGGAGTTCTAAAATGCATGCTTTTTAAGGATTATTATATTACAGCTTTTTAAGACCCCTTAAAGCATGCGTTTTAAAGTACAGCGTTTAATGAAGTCTTAAAATTCAAGGTTTTGAGGAGTCCTAAAACGCAATAAAATGCATGCGTTTTAAGGGGACTTAGAATGCAGCGTTTTAAGATCCTCATTTTTAAGCGTTTGATATACTGCACTTCAAGAAGTCTAGGTATATAAATAGGAATTATAACATAACGCCAGTTTGGTCGACAGTATTTACATAGCGGGATTTATTGATCTTGATTTACATAGCGTGGTTTTTGACATAGTTATGACTGTTTCTATATAGCTCCCTGCGCCCAGCTATTGAGAAAGATCCACACTACTTATTTTTTGTTGCCTTTAAGTGCTCGTCTTAGTGGCTATTGGCATGCAATACTAACCACCTTATATAATGTATATAATCCAATGTAAAAAATGCTTATAACGTAATTCACCCTGTCAATGCATCGGAGAAACTAAACGCAATTTTAATGAACGCTTGTGTGAGCATCGCCGCTCTGTAGAAAATCCGCATCATCTTAGCTGCCCTACTCCTATATCAAAACACTTTAACTAACCGTGACACTCTACTAAGGATATGCAAGTTATACCGCTGGAATTAACCATGATATGTAATGATAGAGATTCTGTTCGAAAAGCGCGTGAAGGATACCTCGAAGGCAAAGCAAAAACGATAAAAACACTTTGAATCAACAGACTCGATGAAATTCATTAGCTTTCTCATTCGCACCAACCAGTTTAGTTTTAGTCTGTCTATAGACCGATTTATTTTTAGCCCAGCGTGAGCGAAGCGAACGCGTGCGAGTGCGAGCGCGTAGCGCGAGAACGAGTCCCAAGGGCGACAGAAAAAAATAATTAGGGTCTGTGGACTTCTTTGATCGGGCTGGCTTGTTTGCCAAGCCTGCCCGATATATAAAATGGACGCTGTTTCGTAGTCACTTATTGACACGCCGGGGGGTCCGCCATATGAAAATGACGGGGTGTCCTTTAAGAATTTCGTTAGATGGGCATGGTTGAAAAGAAGTTTTATCGTTAAGAGCTACTAATTGTAAATTTTATATGGAAGTCTCCCCCCTCCGGATTTTGGAGATTTGAGAGTAGATAAGTTAAAATATGTGGTGTAGGTGAAGTAAATGGGGATGTGGGTAGGCTAAGAAATTGATTAAAAGGTTGTTTGTGTAAAGGGTATTTGTTTATAGCGGTGTGGGAGGAAAGGATGAAGGGTGAATCGTCTTGATTGTTACGGCGTGCATTGAACGAGACAAAGCGAGACACCGAATTTGTCTCGCTTACGCCTAAAACGAGCCATTCTTCTCGGTCTTGTCTCGATGATAATCTCGCTAGCATTTAGCATGATTGCATTGAGTGAGACTGATTTGATCCGATTTGTGAAACGCAACAAGCCATTTGTCAGGCTGTATTCTGGGCGAAAATTGAACGTGACAGAGAGAGACAACACATCTGTATTGTTTTAGAATGCGTTGTTTTAGCTAAACACAAAAACTCACGGCTATGCACTCTGGGCGAGAATTAAACGTGACAGAGCGAGACATTTTCAGCATTTTAGAATGCGTATGTTTAGGCTAGTAAACTCGAGCACTAACCAAATTCACTGCACGCTAAACGGCAAGCAATTCGAAAAATACATTGGCAAATAATTTTCCCAGTCGTGAAAAGAGAGAATTTGAGGTGAGCAATTACATTGTACATGGAACATTAAAGGGAATGGTTTGATTCACATAGTAGAGATCGTACAGGAATGAATGATCTATGTGGGACGCCGTGTGTATTGATTGAAATTAGTTCTCTTGAAGAGTTAGTAGAGTATTTTGAAAATTTGTATTTGGGACGTAATTGTTCAAATTTTAAGGTAAAAGGAGTGAAGAAGGAAGCCCGATTATAATACTCGCAGAGTTTTCTTGTTCTATATAAACACAGAGTGAATTTAGGTTTTTCCTGAAAAAGAAAAATGCCATTGGCTAAAAGGCGATTAAACTGTCATCAACATGTCAACGGCCATCAGTCGCGCGTCATGCGATTAACAACAACTGCCATCACTTCGAGGCGCTCGCCACGACACTTTTCAATTTGCATTACGACACAATAGGTCGATCTTCACACAAAATCGACATGTAAACAAACTCAGTTTCTTTTTCTTCGGGAAAAGTCTAATTTATCAGTTGTTTTCGTCTGCAAAACAGCAACAAACTAAAAGTAATGTTGTGGTACTGGTTGATCTCTCTTCATTTTCTGAAACAACGAACCCGCTCAAAACGTCCGCCAACGTGCGTCTGGTAACACATTTAATACCCTAAAAGGTACCGCGATAATTCCAACGGGGGTCATTTTGAATTTTAGCACCCTAAGAGGTACCAATGTACAAATTTTGACCCCTAAAAGGTACGACGAGCACCCCCGTCATTTTTATATGGGAGTCCTCCCCCCGGGCATTCGTCTTAGACAACATACACGTGCCAGACACCGCACACTATAAAGGCAACAACAACAACAACAACAACAACAACAGTTTATTTGCATTCCCAATTACAAATGGTATTGCATATAAAAACAAAAGCAAAAGTATAAAATTAAAGTAACAAAATCAGTTAATTTACAATTCTTACTAATGGTTCATTTCTTAATGAAAAAGCTTCGTAAATGAAGTGACCTAATCTTTTACAAATAAAAGCATCGGTGCTATTAAAGAGAAAAACAATTTTGTTATTAGCATTTAAATAAACGAATTCGGGATATTTGCTAATGATATCTTCCACCAGAGAATTTCTAATTGTGTCATATTTATTGCAAAATAAAATAAAGTGTGCTTCGTTTTCAAATTCATTTGGGCTGCAGTATTGACAGATTCTCAGATGCTCAGGGAGTTTAGGGATGGAATGTCTTCCAGTTTCAATTTTTAGGTTATGATTACCTGCCCTAAGTTTTGCTACTGCCCGCCGATGTTTCTGGTTTGTAATGAGTTCAAGTGAGTTAGAGGTAATTACATCTGTTTTGAATATAGAGTCAATTATAGCCAAGGTGTTGACATGGGGGAGGGGTCTAAAAAGCGTCTTTTCTCAAAAGAAGTCCACAGACTTTCCTTTGTTTCTCGCCCTCCGGGCTCGTTCTCGCGCTCCGCGCTCGCGCGCTTGGCTCAAAAGGAAAAGTCTGTGAACAGACTAGTTTAGTTTGTCACCCCTTAAATTCTTCACCAATCATATACATTGTTTTTGTATTTTATTAATTTTAAACTATAACACCTTAAGACCTAGGAACATGTGGTTCTGAATTTCTTAACATGTCATTTACAACCTCGTTCCCAGGGTCTCTCTTCTTCCCTCCCCTGGAGCGAGAGAGAGAGAGACCCTGGCTCAGGCTGGTCACGTGTCTCGTGGACAATTATAATCCTAAGGAGGGGTAGACAGTATTTGTAACGTTGCCTTGTTTTCTGTACAGTGGCAAGGCTCGTGCTGTGCGCGACGGTTGTTGTTTCAGCTGTGGCTGTGAAATAAATTATGTTCCATAACCTCTTGTTGAAAATAGGAATCTGTATTGCAAGATATATATAAAAGACGTAAAAAATTATCTGTGATTATAGCAAGACCCGGAAAAAACAGATAAAACATCCCAGGCTTTTATATCGTCAACCGAATAGGGATGTTAGAAATCTCTTTGGCCGTGAAAAGTGCTTCAGTTTTGCTGTTTATGTTATGCCTGCCGTTTATAACTCAATAAATAGAAGGACAAAAGATCCTGACAACTTATAATTTTCGAACTGAACATAATATGAACAAAATCCTAAAATTGAAATAACGAAGGTTCAGTCAAACGATTCAAACGAAAGCGAATAAACAATACGCAAGGATAAAATTGTTGCTCAAAAATTCACAAGTATATAAATGAACAATGTATAGACATCCAAACGACTGGAACTGGTGAACATAGTAACTAAACAACATGCCTCACACACGAAGAATAAAAGCTTTCATTGTCTTCTCTCGATCATTTCCTGTTATAAAAGTGTACTGTTGATCAGCGTGCAAACATTTGGTCCGTGGCGGCCGCTTCTTTCTTGCTTAGCCATCGCTAGAGACCAGACGGCAGCACTTTAATGTGCCTTTCGAATGAAGCTTAAAGATCGCCTGTTAAGCAGTATGTAGCGATAATTCATCCCAGTTCTGAACAATGCCATAAATCAAGAGCGCGAGCTTTGCGGCGTCAAGTAATAAAATTGGATTGCATTCTGCAGCAAGTTCAAAATTAGCTTTACTGCTGTAAATCTTCAAGCGCCGTGACAATTCCTCTGATCCTAAAGCAACTTACACTTTCAGAACCAGACCATGTGGATATGTTTTCGAAGTCTGAGGATAACCACCGCTTCACATTTTTCGCGAGCCGCCGAATGCTTTTGCATTTGTTTCGCAATGCCCAACTAGAGCAGACAAATTTCACACTTTGCCGCCCCTCCCCCGTGTCCTTTAATTGGAATCTCCCAGATTCTGGGAGACACGTGACCAGCCTGAGCCAGGGTCTCTCTCTCTCTCGCTCCAGGGGGCGGGAAGAAGAGAGACCCTGGGAACGAGGTTGTGTCATTTACTGCCGGTTCAAGCACCCTCCCCCTACCTTGGTGGGAGGGGGGCTTGTTTGGGCCGATTTGCGACCCAATTAATTCTCAAAACAATAGTTATAATCCTGTGGTTATTGTTCTCCGCATGGGTTCCCTGTATAGAGTCACGTGACAAAAACACATGGGTTTGCTCGGTGGAGAAACGCTTGTGTGAGCAAATTGAGCTCTGAAATCTCTGTTTATTCATTTGTACGGACCGTATTTGCACAGAATTGTAAGTGATATTCATTTGTAAGTGTTTATGGTTACATTGAACTGGATTATTTCTTAAATGTTGACATTTTTCTCTGTTTTGGTTTAGTTTTCACGTACCGTACCGTACCGTACCGTACCGTATCGTACCGTACATGTACATCAGCGAACATATCGAATCGAATGTGAATGTCAGGATTCTACAAGATTGTTACTTCGTTAAATAAAGTCTGTTGCGTTACCTGTACGCGTTGAAAGTCTGTGCTTATTTGGCCCCAACACCAGTGAAAAAATTCTACGCAGAAGTGGTATTTGTTGAGCGATAGATACATTAACTCGAGTGGATTTTATAGTCTCGACGGTGGAAAGCATTTATAAGGCCTCGTAATGGACTTCACAGGATTGGAATCCGGAATGGGTCGTGGGTTGCCCGGTCTCCCGATTTTGGACCCTGTTGAGAGTTGTACCACAACTGTGGAAGGTAATATTATGTCTTCTTCTGTCACAACTACTGCTGTAGTCACTGGACCACTGAGTTCTACCCGGGAAAGTAGTCGTTATTTACTCCGACCCAGACCCCCTCCGAACACTCAAGTTGATTTTAGCGAAGTGGAAAGGCAAAGGGATTCACAGGAACAACGTAGCGTAGCGATGTTATGGACAAACACTAGTAAGGAAATCGATGATTTATTACAAGAAATTCAAGCTAAAATCTTTGTAAATCCAAGCCCAATAGGAGCCAAGAAAACCATTGAACGACTCTCGGAAAAATGGAAAACACTCGAGGAACTACATAGTAAATACCTTGCCGGAATAAATGAACGGCAACGCCTGGAACATGTACAGAATCGCTATATCAACCTGAAACGTGAAATGCAGGATATAATCGACGGGTTTGAAAATATGTTTCAAGGAGCGAACGTGAGCTTGGACAAATATGGAATGGAACACGGACTACCGGATCTGACCAAAGGGGATGATGACAATGCGTCAGTGAGCAGTAAGGCCTCCCATGCTTCAAGATCTTCGACGTCATCTAAAGCCTCTTCACGTAAAAAATCATTGAAAAAGGCGCTTGTTTCAAAAATGAAATTGGACTTGGCAAGAGCCAGAGCAAGGGATGAAGCGGAAGCGGCTAGGCTGGCCTATGAACATAAGCAAAAAATGGACCTCAGACATCTCGAAGAGCAAGCTGCATTGGCCGAATTGGAATGGAAAATTGAGACCGAGTATGACGAGAATGGTCTGACGCCTAGGACGGTTGGTCCCTTGGAAAAACCTACGTTCTTGGCTGATAAACTGCCACAATCCACCCCAGCTATATCTGTACCAAATAGTGGATCTATGGAGCAATCGGGTATTGGCAATACTGCCGCGAAGGAAACCATAATCCAAGATACACTTCGTACTGAAATGCCAATTACTCCTGCGTCAATGTCCGCGAAACCTCCAGACATTGTGACGACCAAAGAGCAATCCCCATCGAAGGAACCGAACGAATACAAGTTTCTCAAAGGATCGGGCCCGCTCCAGTCATCCAAGTTACTTGATGTAGTGCCATCACCAAGGGTAGACAGCTTGAACCACACCCCACGCGATCACATAGCTGCTATGTGGAAGGTCCAATTACTGAGTGGAATACGGCCCACACAGTTCAGTGGTAACCCGGCGGAATTTCCCTTCTTTCGACAACAGATTCGAACACACCTTGAAGGCGATTTACTTACGGATGCACAGCGTGTCGAATATCTTCCTAAATTTGTGAGCGGCGAGGCGTTAGAGGTTGTAAGGCGAAACAGAGGTTGCTCGTTCACTGATATTATGAAAACTCTTGAAGAACGTTTTGGCCAAGCAATCAGGGTGACTCAAGCATGTATCGAAGAACTCGTGGCTGGCCCCAAGTTGGCCTACGGTGACCATGTTGGACTTATGAACTTTTCTGAGAAGTTAAACGCGGCTACAAGAATCCTTCAAGGTGACGTTGAACGCGAAGCGAGTGTCGCAACAAATCTTAAACGCATAGTTAACCGTCTACCAAATGACCTAATCACCAAATGGCAAAACGAAAATTATGAGATCACTAAACGTGGGAGGACTGCTCGTCTAAATGACATTGCAGTGTTTGTAAAGAAACAAGCATCTATTAGAAACGATCCTGTGTTTGGAATGCAAACTCTGAAGCGAGACAACAAAGAGACAAAGGCGCCCCCTAAGAACACGAGGGATCGAGAACCACCAACAAAGAACCCTACGATTAACGCCACAGATGTTGGAAACAAATCTGCTACTCCTGGCCCGGACGTCTGCGGAATTTGTAAATCTAAACGACACAAGCTTCAAGATTGTCCGGTCATCAAGCAGTGCGACCACGTGGCAGTCAGAAGACAATTCGCGGCGTCCTGTGGATTTTGCTTCAATTGTGGCCTCGAAAGACCTGGGCTTGGCTCTGGTTCCTGCCCTGACCCGCCAGCTTGTTTAAAATGCCCTGGTCGCCACTTGAGTCTTCTTCATACCGACAACAACAACAACAAAGGTCGCCGTTTCAACCAACCGAATGGTAAAGATCCCAAGGATAAACGTGACAAGCCATCCCGTGACACCCCTGCCGCGGGTAACGAGACAGAGAATACGGTTCAAAGTAAGGGTTGTAACTCAGACAACAAATCTGGAACAACATCTGTTTCATCGGCTGGAATAGCGACTGCGCAATCTCAAGTGTTGTTGAACGTTGTACCAGTCACTGTAACTGCAGACAATGGCAAAGCCGTATCCACCTACGCCTTCCTGGATAGCGGCTGCACAGACACTCTTATTGACCGCGAGTTAGCTGCATACCTTGGTTTAAAGGGGATACCTGAGCAGATCGGAATTAGCACAATCACAGCTAGTGACAACGTTGTGGAGTCTAATCGTGTTTCCTTCACTTTGAGCTCTGCGGACGGCCTGGGAGAGGATCTTGACGTCACTGAAGCATACGTCCTCCCTGATCTTAACCAATCACAACGGATCCTGCCCGAGGAGTTTGACGTCCAACAGTACCCGCACTTGCAAGACATTGTGTTCCCGCCAGTAGATATTAAGCGCGTTTCCATACTCGTCGGTAATAACATTCCTTATGCGCACATACAGGAAGAAGTGAGAGTCCCCGAAGATAAGAAGAAAGGGCTTTACGGTTGCCGATATGCTCTCGGATGGTGTGTCTCTGGTCCTTATGACGTCAAGTATCGTCAAGGAGTTTCATCAAACTTTGTTTCAGTTGGTCGTAAGCCTGATGACCTTATCGAAAGGTTCTGGGACCTTGAAGATTACGGAGCTGTGAAGTCTGGACAGAAACCTCTCTCAGCTGAAGACAAGAGAGCTCTCAAAATAATCGAAGATACCACACGCCTTGTAGACGGACACTACGAAGTAGGCTTGCTGTGGAAAGAAGACAAACCACAACTTCCTAATAATCGTGTCATGGCTAATCACCGATCGGAGTCCCTGAGACGTCGCCTGACAAAACAGGGCAACGAAGAGATGGCCAATAAATATCGTAAAGAAATGAACAGTTATATCAACAAGGGCTTCGCTCGCAAACTGTCAGAGGAAGAACTGTCCAAAGAGAGCGACACGTGTTGGTACCTTCCGCACCACCCAGTGACTAGTCCTACTAAACCGGGAAAGGTGCGCATCGTGTTCGATGCTGCAGCAGAATACGAGGGAACGTCGCTGAACAAAAATCTTGTAAGCGGCCCAGACATGACGAACAACCTAGTTGGCGTTCTTTTACGCTTCCGACAAGGCAAAGTTGGCATTGCCGCTGATGTTGAAGGGATGTTCCTTAAGATTCTTGTACGGAACGAAGACCAGGATTCATTGAGGTTCCTCTGGTGGACAAATAGTTACGATGATCCGCCTGACGTTTACGTAATGCAAGTGCACATTTTTGGAGCTGCATCATCCCCCTGTATCGCCAACTCCTCTCTGCGGCGAGTCGCTGATGACAATACTGATGACTTCAAGCCTAGCGTCGTTGCAGCAGTAAAGAGGAATTTCTATGTGGACGATGCGCTTCCCTCTGCGAATGATGAGAACTCAGCAATTTGTTTGGCCCGCGACATGGCTGACATCCTCGGTCGAGGTGGATTCAACCTGATCAAATTTACATCTAATTCCAAGAAAGTCCTCGCGGCGATTCCAAATGACAAGCGTTCCAAGCCCGAACTTGACCTTGACTTAGATGAGCTTCCCGTCGAGAGGGCTCTCGGTGTCCGTTGGTTTGTGGAAGATGATAACCTAGGCTACGAGATAAGAAAGCTCGACCGTCCCGAAACGAAACGCGGCATCCTGTCCACAGTGTGTTCTTTGTTTGATCCGCTCGGGTTTGCAGCACCTGTAGCTTTAACCGCACGAAGTTTGGTTCAGGAACTGTGGAGGGCCAACGTAGGCTGGGACGAGCCGTTGAACGAAGATTTCTTGTTGAAATGGAGGTTGTGGAATGCTCAACTACCTTCACTGTCGCATCTGCGTATCCCGCGATGTTACTTCCCGCCAGACGGTGACACTTCTGAATGCAAGTTGCAGCTCCATGTTTTCTCTGATGCATCAGAAGTCGGATACGGTGTATCATCCTATCTTCGGATGAAGTACCCTGATGGCCCAATTCATTGCGCCTTCATCATGGGCAAGGCTAGAAACGCACCGGTAAAGTTTACAAGTATTCCGAGGCTGGAATTACAAGCAGCGGTCTTGTCGACCCGATTGAACAAGTTGTTACGAGAAGAACTTGATTTGAACATTGATAAGACATTTTACTGGACTGACAGCGAAATAGTACTACACTATTTAAAGAATGAAAAAAGAAGATTTCAAACTTATGTAGCGAACAGAGTCGAGGAGATAAAAGAAAACTCGCTTGTGCAAGAATGGAATCACGTGCCGGGAACCCTTAATCCCGCCGACGACGTGTCTCGAGGTTTGAGTCCATCTTCGCTGACTGTGGACCACCGCTGGTTGCGTGGACCAGACTTCCTATGGCAACCGGAAAATTGCTGGCCGAACGAAGTACGTGGAAATGTCCCGGACGATAGTTTAGAGCTGAAGAAAGAAACTCACATACTGTCTGCGAAGCTGGGCTTTGACCCGGTTGAGAGAAGAAAGGAAATCTCAGCGCATAAATCTGAAGTGCCTGTAGTGTCCTCTATTCAAATCCTGTTGACAAGTTGTTCGGACTGGACCCGCCTCCGACGCAGAGTAGCCTGGCTCCTTCGCTTTGTGCAATTTATCCGAGACAGCAAGAACGTCAGAACTGGCAGATTGACTGTTGAAGATTACGACGCCGCGACATCAGCTATCTCAAGAATCGTCCAGAACTCAGCGTATGCACAAGAGGTCAAGGACTTGAAGACAAAGGGCGCAGTCAAATCATCCAGCAAGATTGCCGCTTTAAACCCGGAAGTGGATGCTCATGGAGTGTTAAGAATGAATGGTCGCGGGATGGTTGCCCCCAGAGCAGGTCGGCAAATTATCTTGCCAAGGTCTCATCCTGTTTCCCCACTGATTGTCCGTTATCTCCATCAATTCATCGGACACCTGGGTCGCGAACACGTTATAGCCAAGCTGCGAGAGTCTTTCTGGATTCCTCAAGCCCGCGTGTTAGTACGTTCAGTTCTTAATCGATGTCTCAAATGCAAGAAACTCAACACCAGACCTATGACCCAGCAGATGGCTCCTTTACCCAAGGCTCGGCTCACGGCATATGAACCGCCATTTTCGCACACAGGTATGGACCTTTTCGGTCCTTTGTTTGTCAAACATGGCCGTGGGACGGCGATACGTTGGTGCTGTCTCTTTACTTGTTTATCTACCCGTTGTGTGCACCTAGAAGTAGTGAACACTATGGAAACGGATGATTTCATCATGTGCCTGAGACGATTCATCAACCGCAGAGGCGAAGTCAAGGAGCTACGATGTGATAATGGTTCGAATTTCGTAGGCGCTGAGCGGGAATTGAAGAAAAGTCTCGAGGAATGGAATCAGGCAAACATTGAAAGGGAACTTATTCAACGCGGCTGTAAATGGGTTTTTCAACCACCGACCCCGTCGAGTATGTCCGGCGTATGGGAACGTCTGGTTCGTAGCGCGAAGACAGTTCTGAAGTCAGTTCTAGCCACACAGGTGGTCACCGATGTGGTCCTGCAAACGCTGCTTACCGAAGTGGAGCGTATCCTGAATGGAAGAGCCCTAACCGCAAATTCTGATGATCCGAACGATCTGGAACCACTAACACCTGCTCACTTCCTTATGCAAAGGAAGGTTATCTGTTTGCCGCCTGGAGTCTTCGACAAGACAGATATGTTCAGAAAGAAATGGAGGCAAGTTCAGTTTTTAGCCGAGCTATTCTGGAAAAGATGGTTAAAGGAATATCTCCCCACTCCTCAACCACGAGGCAAATGGCGCAAGGTACTGCCTAACGTCAAACCCAATGCTCTAGTTCTACTTGTGGACGGCACCATTCCCAGGGGTCGTTGGAATCTCGGTCGTGTCATTGAGACCTACCCTGGTCCGGATGGCTTAGTGCGGACTGTGAAGGTTAAGACCAAGGACGGTGTCTATATTCGCCCTATTCAGAAGCTCTGTTTACTGGAAAATGATCTCGAGTACAAGTAGGAAGTGACAATGCTGATTTCTCCTTGATGTTGGGACTCTTTATCAGATTGCCCCAAGGCCGGCGGGATGTTTGGGCCGATTTGCGACCCAATTAATTCTCAAAACAATAGTTATAATCCTGTGGTTATTGTTCTCCGCATGGGTTCCCTGTATAGAGTCACGTGACAAAAACACATGGGTTTGATCGGTGGAGAAACGCTTGTGTGAGCAAATTGAGCTCTGAAATCTCTGTTTATTCATTTGTACGGACCGTATTTGCACAGAATTGTAAGTGATATTCATTTGTAAGTGTTTATGGTTACATTGAACTGGATTATTTCTTAAATGTTGACATTTTTCTCTGTTTTGGTTTAGTTTTCACCGTACCGTACCGTACCGTACCGTACCGTACCGTACCGTACCGTATCGTACCGTACATGTACATCAGCGAACATATCGAATCGAATGTGAATGTCAGGATTCTACAAGATTGTTACTTCGTTAAATAAAGTCTGTTGCGTTACCTGTACGCGTTGAAAGTCTGTGCTTATTTGGCCCCAACAGGGCTGGATAGGAACATGGACAACTCGGGGTTTTGAATTTCCCGTATCCTTCAATGCCGGTAACCCCCCCCCCCCCCCCCCCCCCCCCCTTCCTCCCCCTACTTTAGTGGCACATCTGTTGCAAAGAATTACGAAATGTAGCAAGTGTTTCCAATTTTCCCGGCTTCCTTCCGACTTGGGAATCCAGATTCTCTTTTACTTTTCTCTAGGGATTCCGCCCCATTTCCCCTTATACCGCATAATAAACAGCAGCGAAGGAAAGTTCTGCTCAACAGCTCTCATAATTTAGTCTGCAGGATAGTTGCTACAATAGTTCTCATTTGAATGGCCACACTTCAGGATTTAACAGCTGTACAAGGTGGTTCTAACTTTTGAGTCTGTGGACGAAATCCCAAAGTGTGACCATTCACCATCATCATTTTATTTCAATAATTTAAATTTAACAAATTAGAGAAATATACAACCCGCATATAGCAAAGCTAATCGAGGCAGGTTGAAAAGCTACTGAGCAGTACTTTCCTATGGTACTGTATTTTATTCTGTACAAGGTGGTTCTAACTGTTGAGTCTGTGTATGAAATCCTGACGCGTGACCACTCGTTTAAATGAAACTACGTCTAGGTAGAACTCAATTTCCTGTGGTGCTATTTGCTTCCACGTGGTACTGTTTCCTTGAAACAAACTAAAAAACAACTTAGGATGCTATATGCAACGCGTTATTGACTTATGCGCTTCAGAAGTGTTTATCTTGCCACTATTTGTCCATTGTCCGGAGAAATCGACAAAAGAGCGAGTAATTAGCAGCTATGAGATAGATATTTAGATTAGCACTAATGGAGCTTGTCAATGGGCTAACGACACGAAATACGCCTGAACAAAAGTTCACTGGAATAATTTTATGACTAATTCTAAGCGGCCATGTGACAATTAGGTGGAAATACTTCTAGACTTATTTTGGTAAAAGACTTATTTTTTGTGGCCTTTAAGTGCTTATCTTAGTGGCTATTGGCATGCAATACTAACCACTTTATATAATGTATGTAATCCAACGTAAAAAATGCTTATAACGTAATTCACCCTGTCAATGCATCGGAGAAACTAAACGCAATTTTAATGAACGCTTGCGTGAGCATCGCCGCTCTGTAGAAAATCCGCATCATCTTAGCTGCCCTATTCCTATCAGTCAGAACACTTTAACTAACCGTGACACTCTATTAAGGATATGCACCTTATACCGCTGGAATTAACCATGATATGTAATGATAGAGATTCTGTTCGAAAAGCGCGTGCAGGATACCTCGAAGACAAAGCAAAAACGATAAAAACACTTTGAATCAACAGACTCGATGAACTTCATTAGCTTTCTTATCCGCACCAACCAGTTTAGTTTGTCACTCTTAAAACTCTTCACCAATCATATACATTGTTTTTGTATTTCATTAGTTTTAAACTACAACACCTTAAGACCTTTGAGATGTTGTAGGAACATGTGGTTCTGAATTTCTCATGTCCTTTACTGCCGGTTCAAGCACCCTCCCCCTACCTTGGTGGGAGGGGTGCAGGATAGGAACATGGACAACTCGGGGTTTTGAATTTCCCGTATCCTTCAATGCCGGTACCCCCCCTACTTTGGTGGCACATCTGTTGCAAAGAATTACGAAATGTAGCAATTGTTTCCAATTTTCCCGGATTCCTTCCACCTTGGGAATCCAGCTTCTCTTTTACTTTTCTCCAGGGATTCCGCCCCATTTCCTCTTATACCGCATAATAAACAGCAGCGAAGGAAAGTTTTGCTCAGCTCTCATAATTTAGTCTGCGGGATAGTTGCTACAATAGTTCTCATTTGAATGGCCACACTTCATGATTAAACAGCTGGACAGACTATCTAGCTACAACCTCATTCAATGATATTGGAACATATGTAAAAGGTCACTCTTCTGTACCCCTCCAACCACTCACAAAACAGGTAACGCTGTATTCCTTAAATTCTCAATTATGAAACATTTGCGTCCGCAACAAGACAAGACAACTCGGATAATAATGCTTCAACGCATGCACCTTTCACCCCTTCACAAAGTTGAAAACCTTTCGTGTTTTTAGTTTTGGTTGAAAGTCGCTCGTTGCATGGTTGTCATTGTAGCTTGGCAAAGAGATAAAACAGTTAACTTATTACTTTTATCTATCTTTTTATCTTATTATTTTTTAAATCTAATTTATTATTATTGTAAACTGCTAGACAAAGTTGACACTTTTTAAAGTGTGTAATTAATTATACTGATTATTAATTGCACGTTGTCATGAAACATCTGCAGTTAAAATAGCGTTGCCCGGCTGTGCCTTTTTGCAAGCGGAAAACCATGTTTACGCCTCACTTAAAACCACTTATAGTACCTACTAATGCCATTTTATTTCCCCGGGTTACTAACACGTGCTGAAACAACGTTTTAAGGACTTGACACACGAAACGCCATTGGGTAAATAAGTGCGCAATATCGAGACAGTAGCACATGTAAGTGATGTGATGTGATGTTAAAAACTGGAACAGTGGCAGTACCATATGATGCCCGATTTAGGGTGTTAGCTCTATTGTACATTGTACACATTCATTGTATTAGGTAAAATTATGTATTCTAATATATTCTATGGTATTGTATTCTATTGTATTGTCGTTCTTTTGTGCTCTAATATTCTATTGTTTTAACAAAAGAATAAGTGTTACCCCTAAATCGCGCATGGTATAGGCAGTACTGCAGGAACGCCGTATAAATTTGTGTTTATCATTTTTCCGCAGCCTTTCCAAGACTGAACACTGCATCAGAATTACGACCAGCTAGAAATAAGAATATATGCCAAGGTATGGTTTATTATTACACTATAATTCCCATTATTATAAACTAACATCGAATAACGGGTGACAGCGGGTAGGAGAAATAATTCAACGATTGTCTTGATATCTGTCTTAAAACCGAGAGACCAGCTGCGAAAGACTTATTTTTGCAATCTACCTCAGAACTCTTTAACTTTTGCAGCTTTTGAGCGTTTGGATAAAATTTTAAGTGTCGTGTTTCATATGAAAGCTATGGAGCAGTTCCTTGTTCCGGTCTATTTACTCAGTTCGGAATTACTATTACTTTTAAGTCCCGTGCGGGGAATGGGGGGAGAGTTGGGAGTGGGGAGGGAGGGGTACTCAACAGCCGCTCGGATAGGGAGGTGCGGCCGGGCCGCTCAAAACATGACCCACAACTCCCCGATTTTACTACCCCGTTTAAGACAAAATTCCGATTTTTGAAACCCCGTATAAGACATGTGTTACAAATTGTCCCACTACTAAGCTTTGCTGAAAGAAACCCCGTTTAAGACAAACAGTCTATAATGGTAATTGAACTGAGTGGAGTGCAATTTTGTCTGAAATCATACGCGTAATTTCAAATTCGAACGAGCGCGCAGCGCGAGTTTGATTTGAAATCAAACTCGAAACTTTTCGAACTTTGCGCGTGATAAAACTAACGAGTAGTAGTTTCTAGTGGTTCCGTTTGCTTGGCTGGGCACTCATGCAGGAACGGGTTCGTGAACGTGGTTCTAACTTTTTAGTTTGCGGTTGACTGGCCATTTAAATGAAAGCTACTGAGCAGTACTTTCCTGTGGTACTGTTTATTATGCTGTACAAGGTGGTTCTAACTTTTGAGTCTGTGGATGAAATCCTAAAGTGTGACCGTTCAAATGAAAGCTACTGAGCAGTACTTTCCTGTAGTGCTGTTTATTATGCTGTACAAGGTGGTTCTAACTTCTGAGTCTGTGGATGAAATCCTAAAGTGTGTCCATTCAAATGAAAGCTTTTGAGCAGTACCTTCCTGTGGTGCTGCTTATTATGCTGTACAAGGTGGTTCTTACTTTTGAGAATCTAAGTTTGAGCAGTTCTCCAATATTACTGTTTGTTTTTTCGGTTTGTTTTCCAAACTTTGTTTGATATTTTTCATAAATGTTGATTTCATTTTGATTACAAAGCTAGGGTTATTGTCTTAATTTACAGTCGCGTTCTTAATGACAATAAATTCAATATTAGTGTATAACATTCAATAAGGAGAGTCCATAATTTGATAATGAGCCATCAACTTTAGTTATTGTACTACAACTGAACTGACTACCTTGCAATCAAAATGAAATATGTAAATTATTATCTTTAGTTGTGTCCACGCTATTTACACGATTTTTAATTTTTGCTGGAGCACGCCCATGACAATGTTGACTTATAACTGTGGAAAATTAAACTGTCACTTTTGCTACGGCTCAAGGTGGTTTAAAAAAGTATACTGCAGCCTTAGGGCAGACGTCTAATAAAGTATTTCCTTTGTCGGAAAAGGATTCCGACAAAGGAAAGAGATAGGAAACGTCTGCTAACAACATGTGATTAATTGTTTTTTTAAACATTATCTTGGCAGCTAGTTCTGTCCGTGACAAGAAAATATAGTCGCTGTTTAAAACCGGCATACTGGCTAGCCTTTCATCAAAGTTGGGTATCGTCTTGAGATACCCCAACGAAATTCCATCGCACCCTATGTAATAGGCGTGGTTGTTCAAAGAGTTCATTACGGCTGTTACATTACAGCGCGGACGTACGGATGTGTCTTTTTACCGTTCATTTTTTGGCTTCTGGACTTGTTCAGTTTAAAACTCATTGAATTTGTTTAGTGCGGCTGAAATTTTCAAGAGCAGAATACGAAGGAATAGGGTTCAAATTCAGATAGAGAAATAAATATTCATGTGTGTGTTTAGGTTTTTCAAAACTGTCTTAGCACGCACGTGGCGACTAGTCACGGCGACCGCTCCTTACTACCTGCAGTTGTTACACAAAGACAGTGGTTTCATGCAGGTATTGTTGCAGATCTAGTATCCTTGGGTGTGGAGATATTTTACGACAAAGTAATGTAGCTAAAAAAAAAACCCACGTGCAAGAACATTCTTTGCTTTTAAAACCTTTTGTGTTTGTTTTTAGTTGCTGTCCGTCAAGTGCACGTAAAGTAATTTAACTAGCCCCAAGTGCATAGGGAGTGGCAAAATCTCTTCATGTGTCACATTTTGGTTGTGCAGATAACGACAAAGAAATGTACCAAAATGTCAACCCACGTGCAGAGAGATTTGTTTTTTGTAAGTTTCTTGTTGCTGTCTCCGTCGTGGAAGCTTACAGCCGCTATTTAACAATACAATCCCTGAATTTGCACGAGCCAATATTTGTTGGTTTATACTTATTAAATCTGTTGTGTGAGTCTTTAGTTGCTGTCCATCAATTACGCGTAAAGTAACTAAAACAAGTCCTGAAAAATATTTGCTCGTCAGCTAAATGAGTCCCTTGGTAGGGACGACACGTACCGGTCAGGCCAGCCAAAATTCTTTGCATTAAAAAAAAATGCCAAAACTTGCGAATCTTTCTGGAATCTTTATGGATTTTTTTGTATTTCAGGAAGTCAGTATTTACTCTGTGAACTCAGTTTTTCCTGATGTGCGAATTTCCTTCACAATTGTCTGATCATGAGAGGTCCATGACGGGCGAATCAGAGCCGGCGAACCATGTTTGAAAAACTCGGGTTTACATATAAAAAGTTGAAAGATGATGAATCGCGATACTCAACTCGTAAACCAGGCCGGGCTTAAATTTGTAATTTAACTTCAAGGAAAGTCGGTGAAGGGAAACGTCTGGAGAATATTATGTTTAAAATTTCACGTCGGACGATATCAGAAGTGTGCCCTGGTATTATTAAAACATAATTATCTTGCGCAGGAATTTCCATCCTAAGTTTAAGTCTTCCGCTTCCTAACTGTTCAAATGTCACGTTTTTGTACTGTAAAAAAAGTATCAAACGAGTGACAAATCATATATGTTTCGCAAACTGCATTCTTATTGTCGAATAAAACAGAGCCAAGCGGTTTGTTGTTGTACATCTCCTGTAACTCGATTTCGTACTTGAAAAGACATACCATTTGCATCAATAGAAACACAAAATAATGGTCCAGGTTTCTTTAAAAATACTCTGCTATTTCACTGAAACTATAAATAAGTGTATTTTGCTAGGAATGGACAGGATAGAAATAGATTAAAACTTCAGTGAAAATATTGGGTCAACTTGTTTTCTGGCCAGTCTTCATGAAATTCCGTTGCACGTGTCTTTATAAAACTCGCCAAAAACAGATTATGTTTTTTTTACGTTCTCTCTTCGAGAATTCTCGGTACTTAATTTTAATTTTAGCACATTTGTAACTAAAAACAAAGATATCCCCATTTAAATCCCGAGTCGTGTCATATTTTTAAGATAATTAGTTTCATCTCTATTATGAGAACTTCCTACTTAAATAATATTATGTCACATAAAAAGCGGTCGGAATGGAAAAGAATGCAATGGCGCTGGGCTGCTTATAACACGGTGAATTGGTCTGTGGATGAAATCCTAAATTGTGCCATTCAAATAAAAGCTATTAAACAGTACTTTCCTGTGGTGCTATTTATTATGCTGTACAAGGTGGTTCTAAATTTTGTGTCTGCGGACGAATCTCCGACATGTGACCATTCAAATGAAAGCTACTGATCGAGAAGTACTTTCCCGTGGTGCTGTTTACTGTTATGCTGTACAAGGTGGTCATAACTTTAGAGAATGTGAATGAAATCGTAAAGGGTGAGCATTCAAATGAAAGCTATCGAGCAGTACTTTTCTGTGTGATACGCAACTTTATAATCGGCGGTACAGGGTGGTTCTAAATTTTAAGTCCGTGGACGAAAGTCTAACATGTGACCATTCATAAGGAAGCTAATAAACAGTACTTTCATGTGTCGAGGTTAGTTTTTTGATATTCTACAAAAAGAACATTGGTTTTTTTTTCCGAATCGTTTTAAACCGTTAGGACACTTGGAAGCCAAGGCAACAATAGGTTAAGGCTTGCCAAGAACAGAGCATAACGGAAGTCGAAATTGGGTGGGCAACTGATTTACGTCAAAATCAAAGAATTTGCATACAAACACACATACGTAGTTATCGCTGACGCCTTCAGTCGAAAGCAGACAAAAGGCCATCCAATAAATAGGCAAATGCATTGAAACTCGATTGTATAGTTTGTCAGTGAGTTGGTACTTAAACTACAAACAGAAATCTACGACTTGTTATTCAGGTCCTGCGCTCTAACAGAAGGTAAGTTCAAACGCTTACTAATGTGTTAGCGTCTAGAAGCACATGAAGTTAAGTAGGTCAGTAGATAAAACGCGATAGCGCCCTTATTGTTAAGGTATGTTGAGATGAGATGATAACTCAGTTTCCATTTTACTATCATTCGAGTTTAAGAGGCTCAAATCAAAACTGTAAATAGTTTTAAATTCCGTTTTGTAACACTTTACAGCACCATGTATCTAGCTGTCACACTACACAGGCTGGATAGTTAGAACGCTGCGTAGTTAGAAACCTAAATCTTTAGTCGTGTAATGTAGTTTTAAAAGGTTGGGTCTATGAAAGTATTACTTTCCTGTGGTACTGTTTATTGCTATGCTGTACAAGGTGGTTCTAACTTTTGAGTCTGTGGATGAAATTCTAAAGTGTGGCGATTCAAATGAAAGCTATTGAGCAGTACTTTCCTGTGGTACTGTTTATTATGCTGTACAAGGTGGTCAGTCAACTTTTGAGTCTGTGGATGAAATCCTAAAGTGTGACCATTCAAATAAAAGCTGCTGAGCTGTACTTTCCTGTGACACTGTTTGTTTTCCAATATTTTACGAAATTATATTTGGCAGTTTTCATGAACTTTGATTTTGCCGGAGGGGGTACGCTCTTGGCAATAAAAGGGTGGACAAAAATAGCGCTCGCCCCTTTTAGCACTTAACTGATATCAGTAAGAAAAATGGAAGCTTATCAAATCAGATCGTGTGGATTGTGTTCGCTAAATGAACACAAATTAAAAACTAAATTACTATGAAACAGAAAATATGAGTTAACCTTAAATGTTTTACATATTTCTCACTTAATGAAATCCACGAAAGACAAGTTTTTCTTCATCGAATTCTGTTACCGGTTATTATCCTTTTCAAATTGCTTCACCAATTCACGCTTAAATCCTGATTTTCTAAGAAAACAAATTAAAGTTCTTTTAAACGTTAAACGCACGATTGCTCTACAAAAAACCGTTTTGTTATGCCAATTCGTTCTGCTTCTTTGTTTGACCCTGTTCAGTCGTTTATGCCTCCTCGTGTTGACATTTAGTGAAATTTGTCCCTTCTTTATTTGCGTCTGCCGGACCTAAGAGGATACCTGAATTCACGATCTGAAATGTCTTAAATCATCAAAAATCCTAAAAAAAAGCGCCACTTGGTAATTACTGCAATAGCTTTCATTTGAATCAGTCACACTTTAAGATTTCATCCACAGACTCAATAGTTAGAACTACCTTGTACAGCATAATAAACAGCACCACAAGAATACTGCTTAGTGGCTTTCATGCACAGACTTAAAAGTTGTACGGCTTTGTACAGCATAATAAACAATACCATAGGAAAGTATTGCTCACTAGCACTTAAGGTAACTCCACTGAAATAGAACTTACAGTAGATTCTTCAATTTTAAAATAAAAAACGGGGGTTCCCGTGTTGGTTAAGGAGCTGTCAGGCATCGAATATGCCCTGTATATTTTAGCATTTTAGCAGTGTTGTTATAGAAGTGCATTGCCATTATTTAAAAAAGTCAAAAACTCATGTGAACATGCTAAAGAAGACATCGCGTACATTGCTTTGGACATAGGTAAACTTTTTACATTCGTTTTAGAAGAGAAGTCTTAGCGCTAGGAAAATATCAGACAAAATTCGTTTTCCTGATTACTAAAATGCAAAACAGAGGAACTGTAGTTCAGCTCTATTTCTCTCATTTATTAATTTTTCAACAACAGAAATTTAAACAGATTTTTCTCGTACAAAAGTTTTAGGTACTTGATTAGAAAGGACGAAATATAAGGTGTGGCACCCGTGCTCGTTTACACTTATATTTGGGAGTTTTGTCTCAAAGGAAAACTCTATGTCCTAAATGTGGTGCGCTCGTGCACGCGCTAAGGACGCAAGAAATTATGCGCAGTGAGTGATGCGCAATGCAAAACCATAAAATCACCTTAAACACAATTAAAAAACAGGTCAGCGCCTATCAGCCAGACAAGTAATGAGATAAGGCTCAAAGCAAAACATTTAGCCGGTGCCGATAGCGCGGGAAAACAGACAACAGGCGCCGTGCCAAGTACGTGTGGAAAAGCATATTACCGGTACGCGGAGCCATATGCAGCCGGTGCAAAGCACGGGAAAACAGTGAAATTGAATCATATTGTTAAGTAAAATTAATTTGCTAACTTGTTGGCTACCTGCAAGTATCCTTAATAGTACAGACAGTACCGATAAAAAGCACACGTGTGTTTAATCGAGCATGTGGCGAGTTTATCCTTGTCATCGATCAGTATTTCAATCTTTCGCAACGACGACAACTTTACCTATTTTTCGTTTAAATTGTTATTTTCGGTTTCAAATTCATACTTTGGAAATCAGAATCCTGATTCTGAATCCAAATCCTGGGGGGGGGGGGGGGGGGGGGGGAGGGGGGGGGAAGAGTCTGTCCTGTCACTTCTTAAAACAAACCTAGTTAGTGATCACGTGATGTGCTTCTTATTTCTGAGTCTTGCTGAAAGTTATGAGTTAACGAATGAGAAGTTCTAGAACTTTCTTCTGGTACTGTATTTATTGTGCGCCGGTACAAGGCAGTTCTAACTCTTGAGTCTGAATAAAGTATAACGGTTCGGAAATGATAAAGCTACTGAACAGTACTTTCCTGTGGTACTGTTTATCATGTTCTACCCCTGGTTCTAACGTGGTTAAGTCTGTGAATGAAATTCTAAAGCGTGGCCATTCAATTAAAAGCTACCGAGCAGTACTTACCTGTGCGGTGCTGTATACTGTACTTTGCACTTCTTATGTTAATATGTTTGTGTATTTTTGACAACAGGTGTGTTTTACTCGGATTTTTTTTGTGAACTTTTGAATTATCTATTAAAATGTACTGTGCAGACGGTCGCGTAATACTGTTTTTGAGAATTGCTAAAATTGAAAAATAACCTGGTCGTCAATCTTAATTGTTGTGCTTCCGACCTTTCACCTTGGTTAAGTTTATCATCGGCTTTCTGTTCAGAGAGCGACGCTGTTAGGCTCAATCTCTCTCTCTCTCTCTCTCTCTCTCTCTCTCTCTCTCTATATATATATATATATATATATATATATATATATATATATATATATTATACTTTACACAAAGTTCTAACGTTTGAGTCTGAGGGAAAAACCCATCGTACATTTTAGGCATTCAAATTCGTGGTTTGCTAAGGGTGTTGGGTGTTAGGTGTCTCCAATTAGCAGCAATGCTAAATCTTGTTGACACATTAATAAAGTTATGATTGATTGATTAAAGCGGAAAAATATGCTTACAAGAGCAACTTTTCAAAATGAATTTGGTAGCTCTTAGAAGTAAACATTAATGTGAGCTACACACATAACGGGTTAACTTAAATTAACATCGCGGTTTTCAGTCGCAAAAATATCCTTCGCAATGTTTGAGGATAACACGAACTTACCGAAAAATTCCCATTCATTTGGTTTTCAAAATTTGAAATATGCAAACGGTGACACAGTTTGTATCAGGTACCATGCGGCCGGAACTCTTAACTCTGTTTCCATAACATGAAGCGAATTCGGAATAAATTATAGTTTCAACTCATCAAATTTCATTTTCATGAATTCTTCTATCAATTAATTATTTTTCTGAGAGACTTCTATGATTTTCGCCGGAATTTTTGCCTCAGACGAACAATATTATAGATTGAAGCATATTGGCCGCGTGTCGGGATTATTGCTTAGTGCCAACTTAGTAATAGAACAAACTGGTTATGAAGCTCAACAAATTTCAAAGAGTGTACAAAGCTGCTTTGTTTTATGTTGAACGAACCGTGACCCTGCACATTGTTTTGTTTAACGTGTAAGCCCAAATGTTTCTACTGGTCAGTTGCTCATATGCATTTCAATACCTTTTGTGTTTTGTGCAGGGTCAGGGCAAACGAACAAAACAAATGGAGAACAAAAACATATAACAAAGGATAGACTAATACCCCATTCACACCAACGCTTAAACATGTTTAAATGTTGTTTAGTTTAAAACAGGTTTAGAAAAATACCCTCCTAACCTCCCGTAATATTTGGAGTGAAATCTTTACTAAAAGAAACTTTATTGACTTTATTACCATTCCAGGTAGTTTGAGTCATATACATTTCAAAACGTTCAAGATAGAGGCTAAAAACCTAATTAAACTAAACAACATTTAAACATGTTTAACCGTTGGTGTGAATAGGGCATAAGTTTCATAACCAGTTTGTTCTATTAACTATGGTGCCAAATTGGTGTTCGTACCTGTAAATGGAACATCTCTAGTCTGGGGACGAGGAGAGTTAACAAAAGGGATAGCAACCAAAAAAAAAGCAGGATTTTGTTAAATGTGGTCAGTTGTTTGCCGGTATCCACACTGCACCTGGCGGGTGTTTCTTAAAACTTCCGAACGGATTTTTCGGGCCTGAGGGCTATCTTTAAATTCAGTTTTTTCCATTTGGCGTGAAAAATGGCATTTGTCAGCTTACGATTTTATTGCTCAGTTTTTGAAATAAACAAAATTTGAATCTTTGTTGGTAAACAATCTGAACACAACACAACTTTCGGGCCTAACACGTTTTTGTGACTTCTGAGAAACGCGCGCTTGGTGGAAAAAGACCGGGCAACGAAAATCGAAGTGTCCTGCTCATCTACGAAAACTACACGTGGAGACTGTGGCTTGAACCAACATTTTTCTGCACTAAGCCTTCGAGAACTCACACTCGAGGGGCACGCGCGAAAGACACGCCACCTCTACCTTGCGCTCACGTCCTCGAGATTTCGCCCCATAAATACAGCTATTTCAATTTAGGTTGTCGGATGAGCCCGGCTTCAAGCGTACGCAACGAGACCGCAAGTTACTATGGGTAGTTGTAAATTGGTCTTAGCTTAGTTCGCGGTTTTTGCGTTTGTTAGTGCGATGAGTGAGGTGGATGTTAGCATCATAAATGTTTGCCTTCGCTGTATGGACTAGGCATTTTAATTTGCTTTGGTCAATTTATCGTATACATAAAAATCCCAAAGTACCTTGCGGTCTCGTTGCGTACGCTTGAAGCTCTCATCCGACAACCTAAATTGAAATAGCTGTATACAGGTGCTTAGTCCTCAGAGTTTAGCATGCCTCGCAACAACGGGTTAAGGCGAAGCAAAAATACGAGCGAGAGTCGCGGAGAGTTGAAAGATGAGCGTTGGAAAAGATTTTAGCAGGAGCCAAACTAGTATCGCTTGAAAAAGCGCGCTCATTTTTTAAACGCTGATAATATGAATTGTAGACAATTTAGCTTGACCGGAGCATCTTCCCTTTATGTAACAGATCTTTACATAGATCCTTTGTGAAAACATGGCTGATTCACTTAGAATAAAAAAATGTTCCTTGCAGTCAAGTTACATCATGAAATCAAAGTATAAAGCAAGGCTGATACTACGTAGAACATTTAACGCGACTGCTACCTAGTTATATGAATAGTCGGCAGATCGCTTAGTCGATCCTGAACAATCAGCCCGGAATCAGACTCCTCGTGCAAGCGACCCCGAGATCTTAGTGACATAATAAGTAAATAGTTTGGCTCTTTCACCCACTATTTCTGTAGGTTCGCTTGTGGTTTAGCGATTATCACGTCTGCTTTCTGAGCAGGATACAGGATTCGATTCAACCGCCGGTGAACCATATTTTTACATAGTGTGCTGGGATCTTGCCTTGCTTTGTTCCTCTTATATAACAGATCTTTACCTCGATGCTATGTGACTATGTGACTGATTCAATTATTAAGACCAAGCTTAATACGCAGGTTCTCTTTCGCTATCTCTTCTACTACGAACTTTTTTTTTTCGTTATGGTTTCCTCGGACGGAATTTATTCGCCACTTCTGCTCTCGATGATGCAAAACAGCTCGTCATGGCCTCAGAATTAGCATGACACCTGTTGAGTCTCTGTTATGAACAACCAGGTTTCCACAGAAGCATAGACACGTGCCATAAGATAAGATAGCGATATCGGGAAATTATATCAGTGTTTAGTAAATACAGATATATGATATCGATGTTTGTTTGTCGCATTATCAAAACTTCCTGTCGTTGCATTACTGATGAATTCCTAAACGTAGGCACAGTCGTGGGTGTTCTGTAATAAAATCCGGGGGGATGATCCTTGTTTTTTTTTCACGGCGGTAGGGCAAGCTGTTCTTAAACAAGTAATATTAATTTTTTAAACCCATTCGATTCTTCGCATCTCAATTTCTTACTTTACTCTAGAACTATCCAGACAATTGAGACGGACAAAAAATTATTTGCCCTTCGGGCTTTATTTTTGTGCAAAATATAAGGGGAAGGAGGTAGGGGAAGGGGAGCTGAGCCCCCGGCCCCTCCCCAGCAGTGACGGTATTGTGGTTTACATTTTCTCTTTTATTAAAAAGATTAATTCTTTACAAACTCCAAAAAGTGAAATACGTTTTTCCCGTCTTTTTCATTTCTTTTTTTTTTCACACCTAACCGAAGCACAATTTTAATCAAAGTAGAGCATTGCTCTACTTTGATTGTATCTATATTTTTGGCTGACTAGATCTGTTACAGATCCTACGTAAACCGGCAGCATTTTCGTTCGCAGTCCTTTGCTTCTTATTTACAATTTTAATACCTGCAAGACCGACGAAAAACTTTGAGGCACTTAGCTTCTATTGATTTAAAACACTAGGAACTTACGCTACTGTCCCCTCTCCCCTACAGTGAAATTTTGATCGCCACGTGAAGTCGAACATATTTCAGATGTTTTCTACAGTTTGCTGTACACTTGCTGAGATGGAAACAAATTTGTAATGTTGATTTTTGTCGTGTATATTATCGCCGATATTTTTAAGCGGGGTCAGTCCGTCCGAGGGGGTCCCCATATGAAAGTTACGGGGATGCATTTTCCTATCCAACGTCAAACTCTAAAGAAGACCAATCTGGACGTGGCTAAAACTTCATTCTAACTGAGACAGACAAACAAGAGTTATGGCGACTTTAAATAGAGACTTTGTAGTCGAATGCTTTCATCTATTCGTAGATTTTAAAAGCATTGTCATGTGCCACCCTAAACTGGCGATACCTTTTGGGCGGGTGTTCTTAGAATCTTAGACAAATTGGTTTCTTTCAAACGGAAATCCTCTTGAACACCGTTGTTAAGGGTCGTTGATTTGCAACATTGAAATTGAATTGAAACTAAGGAAACGTTAATGCGTAAAATATGCAAATGTGACGTAATTGGATTTTTAATCGGAAATGAAAGTCACATAGTAACTGTTGTTTTTGGCAGGAAAAAAAAAACAAAAAATCACAACGCGAGATGATTAGCATAAATATAAGCTACTTTGGGAGTGAGGCGTTTTTAATACGAAACCCAAGACATGTAGTGTTGTTCTAACTTTTAAGATTGTAAAACAAATCCTATGGTGTTGTCATTCGAATGAAACCTCTTTGGCAGTACTTTCTCGTTGTTACCATTTGTTTTTTAGTATCTTGCAAAATGAAATTCTTGAATTTTAATTTTTGGCAATCTGTCAAGTCATTTTGTGAAATGCAAAAAATAAACATATTACCTTGGGAAGTGATAAAACCGCAAGATTTCATCATTTACATATACTTGAAAGTTACAACCAATGAGATAACTGGAAAGCTTAGTCACATATATTTTACGAACATCGAATTTAAGGAAAAAACTCAAAACATGTGGGTCTCTCGAGACTGTTTTGTTACATTTAATATTTCTTCAGTAAGATTTATCTATAATTTTATTATTCTACGCCAGGCCCAGTCGTAAAATTGTCATTAAACTGCCATTATTAAAATTTTGCAGTCATTTGTCTTCCGAAACTTCTCAAATTTCATTAACAATTACAACTGCTAACCTAAGGGCCGTTATCTAATTATGTCATCCTTTGGATACCTTTGATATGGTATAGTATATATATATTTGCTTCTCTGCCATCAGCTGCCGGAACAAGTGCTGAAATATTGTAAAATGTCCACTGATGCATTGAGACAAAACAATTGAAAGAACATGAAACAATATTAATATCCATTGATATTTACAATGGATAAAAAGTGACAGCGGGTTTGTAATATTAGTAATTTGTCAACATTTCCGAGTTTAAATTAAACAAGGAAACTTTATATCGGAAAATATTTAACCCCACGGCTTAACCGGAAGTGCGTACAGTCACGTCCGAAATATATGATGTACACGGAAATTATTATATAAGTTAAATTATTCACTGATCAGTCAGGCAATATCGGTCGATAGTAGGCCGTGCGTTATGTAGTGTATTACACAGAGATAGCGCAGCGGAAAGCAATAAGAAGTAAGTAGGCGTTTTTATGTTGTCGAAACTACGTACATGTATACTGTAACTTTGTTTTGAATGCTGCAACGCTAGAGGCTTTCTAGCTAGGTCAGATCTTTGTTCATATATTATGCTTCTACCGTTTAAGTCTGTCGGTAAAATCCTTACGGCAATCAATATTCAAATGAAAACTACTGAGCAGTACTTTCCTGTGGTGCTGTTTATTATGCTGTACAAAGTGGCTCTAACTTTTGAGTCTGTGGATGAAATTCTGAAGTGTAACGTTAACCATTCAAATAAAAGCTACTGAACATCACGTACCTGTGGTGCTGTTTAATATGCTGCATGCACTAGGTGGTTCTATAAACTTTTAAGTCGGTTGATGAAATCCTACAGAGTGACCACATATATGGAAGCTAATGAGTAATATTTTCCGGTGTTGTTGTTTGCTTTTTAGCGATGTTAAACAAAACGAAATGTCGGCTTTTTTTCTCCTCTTTTGATGTCAGCTTGTCAGTGTACTAGGACTAGGAGTGGGAGGGTTGAATACAGGTGTAAAGTTCTGTTATTTTAATTGTTAAAAACTGCTCCTGACGCAAAACATTAGTTTAGTAAAGAGTGCTTCAAATGAAGCCATTTAAGCAGGCTATAACAAGCTTCGACGGCGGTATTAAACGACGAATACGTTGCAAAGACTCTCCACGTGCCTTATACTGACCTTCCAGTCTGTAAACGACATGATAAAGGCAATTGTCGGTGTTATGGGTAACAGAACACGAGCGGTAAATATTTCTGAGTATATTGTTAGCGTCTGTTTTTTCAAGAAGTTGTTTTTGTATATTTTAATATTTGCTAACCTTTAAACTATAAACAAGTCCTGCTCGCTGTCATTTCCCAGTTAAACTTAATTATTTCTGTGGATGAGGAATATATCGATCGATATGTAACGTTTTTTTTTTAAAGAGCGTGGCCATGATGTAAAAAAAAAAAAATGAAAAAAGACCACATTATTATTTTTCAAAATACCGTGTAACAAACGGCAGGAGACGAAAGTTCTGCTCAGTAGCAATTTTATTTGAGTGGTCTCACTGTGGGGTTTTGTTCACAAGCTCAAAATTTACTGGCATATTAAATTAGTTGAGCTTCGATTCCTGGGTATTATATTTCCAGTTCCCAAAAAATTTTACAAGCTTGTAAGGGTCCAAACTTTAGCATTTCTATACAATCGAGGGTAAGTAACTCTGGTATAAAAAGTACAGTTTTGTAAAATTATCTTCTAGTCACGACATGATGTAAATAGAGCACAAACCGGTTTGTCACTTAAAGCAAGCTGGTATAAACAACATGAAAGATCAACATTGATTCAATTAAGTTCTGACGAGAAAAACGTTCGTTTGAATTTTTGTTTCAAGCTGATAAAGAGAGAGAGAGATAGATTATATCAAAGACTGAAATTGTGTAAATTTGCAAGTCATTTATTCAAAAACGTGTGTACTATGTTTTATTAATTAGCGGGACACTGAACAAAGAAAATAGGGGCCTTTTTTAATAAAACCAGGACTCTAAATGTTAGCCAACGGCGTATTTCTTTGTTCAAAAGTGTTGGAAACAAGAGAGAGACGTTAATTGCTAAGATTTCGACAACGAGGTTTAAGAAAAATAGACCTCGTTTTTTAACATCCTTCTTTCAAATTCCAGGTCCTTAATTGAAGACTGAAATTAAAGCTGTGTTAAAGTCGTCCCATGCTGATGTTCAACGACGTCATGTCAGGTATGTTCATGGCTGTAACATGAAATGAATTAAAGGTACACGAATTAACTTAGTGCTAGCTTAAATTAAATCAATATTCTTGAGTTTGTAATCGTACACAGTCAGTTGATTTTTGGTAAGAAAGTTTGAGAGTAAAATTATATTAATATCCGTTAAAGCACTCGAGCAACGAGCTCAGTGAAATAAGCGTGGTACCAGCGTGTCCATGAAGTCTGCTTCAAACTGAGTTACGTTAGTAGCTGAATGGAGGTACTCAAGATATATTTATCCTGGTGTCAAGAATTTTTACTCGACGATTTGGTGTAAAACTATCGTTTTCATTCACGTCGAAAGGCCGGGCTTGTAATCTATGGTCCTAGCTCGACAGAGAACCCTAACATGAGGTGTGTCCCCGTCTAAAGCAACGTGCCTACAGTTAAAAGTTAAAATAAATCGCGCAGTCGTTTGTTTATTTGTACAATGCTCATTCTGTTTTCCGAGGCCGATTTGTGACTCACTCAGTATTGGTCAGTATTCAACTGCCAAGAATTTTTACGCAACTGCTTGTAACATTGACAAAAGACTGATATGCTATGGATTAAAATCGTGGGATGTAATGAATACGAGAAGATTTTCGTTCAAGTTATTAACTCTTTACAAAACGTCACTAAACTGCAAACCGGCGTTGCTATGTTGATCGAATTCAGTAGCCACGGAGATAAGATTTGTCGCAGTACAATCCTTTTTAAAAAGTTATAGCTAGTTATTTTTAGTATCCGATCTAGAGCTTTACCATTTCTCGGTTGGAATCTCGAGAACCTTTTTAGGCCTTTTCAAGCGGGAATTTGTCAGTTTAAGCTGAGTTTTTTATATATACCAGTAGAACCAGATTTTGTGCATTCTGAAAGTGGCAGGCCAACTTCACAAAAAGCACTTGGCAAACATGTTGTTGGAGAGATGAAATGACCGGTTACAAAGTCGTATAATATGCGTGATAAAAGTCAGCCTTATACTATGTCTTAAAAAAGGCAATTTTAACAAGAAGTCTCTTGTCGTGATATCAAGGTCTCTCCAGCGCGGATTAAGTCTGACACGGTAAAAATATTCTTGGAAATAGTCGCCGATAACAAAAGCCAAGTTTGCAAGTTCGTTCATACACTGAACGTTGTTTACAAAAGTTTCGAGAAAGTTTTGGATGATTCTAAATATTGTTTGTAACTAAGCTACAAATTTCTATGCCATGACTGGAAATTTCAAGCAGTCTTTTTTATGACTCAGCGCTTAATAGAGAGAGTCAAAACAGTCCAAAAGAAAAGTTTCCGTAGATAGGTGTTGTGAACGAATGACTAAACAATCGCATGCCTTTCTGTATTTTACGCTATATTAAAATAAAATAATAGTTGTTAAAATACGTAACACTGAAATGAATCATTGTCCGTCACACCAAAACTGAACCAAGTACAGACCATCACTCGGAACAAATTATTGTTTTAAGTATTTTATTTGACATATCGTATTCTTTATTTCTGAGAAAAGTCAAAACCATGAAACTGTTGTGTGTGTGTTCAGTGAAGCTTGCATGCAAGCATAATCTTTGCCTCCACATGTCTAAGATTAAAACTGGTTTGATTAACCCGTAAAAGTTGTGGTTCTAACGTTTTCGTCTGTAGATGAAATCCTAAAGTGTAGCCATTTCAACGAAAGTTGTTAAGCAGCACATGTACTTTCCCATGGCACTGTTTATGGCTGTACAATGTGGTTCTAACGTTTGAGTCTGTGGGCTGAAATCGTAAAGTGTGACGGCATTCAAGTGAAAGCTATCAGTGTGCAATACTTTCCCGTGGTGCTGCTGTTCATGCTGTATTATTACACATTTGTTTCTGTGGATTAAACATGTGGCCATTCAAATGAAAGCTTCTGCGTGGTACTTTCATAAATTCGCTCTTTTATGAATCTTTCCAATAGTTGCGAACTCGGTTAACGATTCAGTGTATTGTTTCCATCACAATTAATAGCTAGGGACTGTTTTTGATAAGTCCAATATATCACTAATTGTTCGCTCTTATTTGTAATCCTTTTTATCAGTAAAGAATGGAAATTAAGATGAGCTTTCCGAGGAATTACTATATAGTAACGATTAGACCCACCTTTCTTAAGAGCTTCTGGCATGATTGTGCAATGGAATGATGGAAAACAAGAACTGCAGTTCCTCCGGAAGGAAACAGACCAATTTTATGTTGCGAAATTCCGGTTAGGCGGAAAAATATTCAAATTTCAATCTCAATTTTTTACAAAGCACGCAGCATTCGTAAAATGAGCGCATTTAATGCAATTGTGAATAAAACCTGAAAACGAAAATCAAATTTGATCGGAATGTAAGCTCCTGATCTTCGCGTTACTAGTGTGACGCTCTCACCAAGTGAGTTATCAACCAGATCAACGTCTCGTATGACCGTGACCAGTATGGCAAAGACAATTGCTGTTAACAAAGGAAACATTCAAGGGTTAGGTCCGAAATAGGGCACACAAAAATAAAACTGTCGGAAGATAGGAACTGGCGGATCCAGACCTTCAGCTCTGAGGGTGAGCCCACTCTTAACCCTTTAACGTCCAAGAGTGCCAAAAATCAAAAAATCCTAATTTTCATTTTGTAAAATATTGAAAAACAAATGGTACCATGTAAAAGTACTGCTGAAGAGGTTGCATTTGAATGGTCACACCATAGGATTTCGTCCACAGACTCAAAAGGCTCGACTTTGAATGTCAAATTCGGCCGAGATAATTCCGGAATTCCTGCAAATTTACCAAAAATAGCCCTTCACCGCGGCTCCTTCCTCTAGATTCCGCCACTGGTAGCTGGGGTATTAAAGCGTAGAATGAGGGTTTCAGACATCTGCGTGACATTTCATCACAGAACCCCCCCCCCCCCCCCCCCCCCCCCATCCAAACCAAAATATCCCCACACCCCTCCCTCGAGATCTGATCTGTATAATTACGCTGTCCTTTCCTTTCAGGTGACATTCCATCTTAACCCCCCCCCCCCCCCCCCCCCCTAATAAGAAAATCCCCACAACCCTTCCTCGAGATCTGATCTCAAACAAACAGTTAACAAAAGCCTCCGGTTGTTAACAAGACACTGGTTTTCACCAACTCGACTGGTAAATTAAATTGGCCACCGTTAAGAGATTGAAAAGCTGACGTTTCGAGCGCTAGCAAATCGTTCTTTTGAAAAATAGAATGAAAAGACAATGTGAAAGTACTTTTGGCCCAGTCCTTTAAGAGGATTGTAATCAAGATAATCCTGTTTATCGATAAGATAAAATATATGATCCGATGAATTTTACTAACAGGATTACGTGTCAATTATATTTATGTTCACCAGTCCCTAAAAACAACTGGAAATAAATGCAGAAATTTCCAGAAACATTATAGACACACCACATTCCGGAACTGAGCAGATTTTCCCCCCCAAAAAACAGTTATAATCCAATCGCTTTGATCTGTTGTTACATGTTTAAGGACAAGAACGCAGCTATTTCTGACCAACATCCGCATGCAAGAAATATGATGACGAAATCCTAGTTAGATGGTTTGAATAGGCACGATGTAATTAACCCTTTCACACCCAGAGTCAATTATGTAGACATGTGAGTGTAGTTCTAACTTTTTAGTCTGTCAACGAAATCCTATTGTGTGAACATTCAAATGGAACCTCTTTGACTGTACTTTTGCATGGTACCATTTGTTTTTCAATATTTTGAAAAATGAAATTTGGGATTTTTCTTTAATTTCGATTTTTGATTTGTGTTGGACGTTTAATATAAAAGGTTGTCTTCTAACTGAAGATTCAATTCTTAAATGCAGAACACAAACCACCCAGGCAACATCAGAAACAAAGTCGAATCAATAACACACTGCACCTGTGGGAGTTTCTACTCGAGCTGCTCGAGGACGAGAGATACATGCCGATTATATCATGGACAAGGAAAGAGGCTCGAGAATTCAAGATAAAACGACAAGAAGACGTCGCAAGAAAATGGGGCAGACTAAAGCAACGTACGAGTATGAACTACGATAAACTGAGCCGAGCGTTAAGATATTATTATCACAAAGGGATTATAAAGAAGGTGAGTCTTTCATAGGGGTGACCTGTCACGTGATCGAATTTCCCTGGGAAATTCGACCTGTCACCTGATCAATTTCCCCAGGGAAAGTCAGAGATTAACATACAGTCGAACCTCCAAGTGTGACCACCTCTCGTAAGCGTAAGAGTCATTTACCGGGGAGCTAATCAGTGCTATGAAGATATAGAGTTTCTGGAAAATAGCGATTCTGAGATATGGTAGAGATTTTGTCTAATCTAGAATAGGATTGCAAAATGCAGCTGAACATGTCTGGTGCAGGGAAGGGTTCTGAGTCCCGGCAGCCATGACCTTTCCCAGATCCTTCACTGATCCCTTCATAGCTGTTTCGTTTGCCAACACTCAATCTTCCATCAACATACTGATTCTTTTTCTCTGGTTTATTCATATTGTTTGACAGGTTCAAGGTCAAAGACTTGTTTACAAATTCGACAAGCTTCCTTACTCGTACAAACCCGTTAGGTACAACTGGCCTTGGAAACTCCCCAACGAAGAACAGGATGTTAAACAAGATTTTGCAACAACGGTTGGTCCCAAGGTAATACGCTGGCCCATTGTGCCTGCATGGAAGGATCCCAACTCGGAAGAAGACGTCAAACCAGTAAAGCCGGATATTGGTACACCTCAAGTTACCAAGAAAACGCGTTGGCCAGTGATACCTGGACTGACAGTTCCCAAAGAAGCACAGAATGCCAAATCCGTTAAGCAGACCAAGATTCCACCTTTGATTTCTATGAAAACGCATACTCCTGTGACGCCTCCATGGAATGTTCCCAAGAGGAAACAAGATGTCAAACTTATTAAACGAAACAATATTCCACCACTGATATCTATGAAAACGCATTTGCCCTCAATGCCTACATGGAAATGTCCAAAAGGGGAACAAAATGCCAAAACAATGGACGCAATTCCACCCATGCATTCTATGAGAACGCATTTGCCTGCCATGCCTGCATTGAGCTATGGTATTCGGTCCCCCATTTCCTCGCAGAGCCTTCCCAGAAACCCAGATTCCGAACTCAGCAGCGTTGGTTATCCGTTCCGACGTCCTTCGCAAGCGATTTGCCGCAGCCAGATTATATTTCCGCCATGCAGTTGTATGCGGTCAGTGGTATGCGGTATGCGCATGCTTCCCGATGCGACAGCAGTGCCAGTTCAAGTGATAACGAGATTTGTATAGATGAAAAAGAGGATCCTGGGAACGAGATTGCTTATTTTTATATTAACCAGTCTCATTTGTATCGTGTAAAAAGAAGTTCGCTACATTTTTTTGTTACATTTTATCAAAGACATGAAAACGCAGAACACTGACATTTTCTCATGGTCTGTTTGTTGCTGTGGATTTGCTTATCTTAGTTTTAACGTATCGTTATTTTAAACTGACCTTTTCAAAGGCTTTTTACTTGACTATAGAACTATAACAACAAATGTAAGATGAAAAAATTACAATGTTTCGAATTGTCCCCTTCTTCTAGGGGACAACATTGTGAATAAAGTGGAATTAATATTAAGTAATATTTAGCATCGCAATTACGCATGAGAGGATGAGTTTCTACTGCAAGTACTCTAACAAGTTCTCACATAAATTGTCATGTGAGGCGCTCCAGGTTTTTTTTTTCACTTATGATGGCTACAAAGCGTCATAATTATCTTTTTCTGACATGGAAGTGTCGAAGAAATAGACCTTTGTATCGATCACGTAGGTAACCTTCCCGGTTATGCCTTGTATTGGCGAAAATAGATCTATTCTGGCGCGAAATCGAAAAATTGATTAACGATTAATGGTAAAGCACCTCATATAACGACAAAGATGAAATTTCTGCGTGAAACGGTACTTGTATTAGAAGCAACTTGCGTCCTCTCATACAAATACGAACAACACAAACTAGCACGGCACCGCGGAAATACGTTTTAGAGGGCGCGATACAGTATTTTGCTGGTCAGCGTACATCTTAACAAAAAATACAAAACGCCGGCAATTTCAATTCACTTCGCCGTGAGTCTTGTCGAGAGTCAAAAAAACCTAAAACTTAGAGCCCACACGGGAAACTTAGCTTCCAAACTCGGCTTATCTTTCGTATAGTCCTCATTTTATATTATATATTGTGCCAGAGCCAAACTGACCTTGCACACAATGTGAAATTGTCGTGGTTTCGCGTAGTCATGTAGCGGCTGGTTTGTTTTGCAAAAGATGTTATGTGCCAAGGCTAAAACCAGGGGGCTTTTGCATGGGTGTAGCGGTGTTTTGAGGACACCATCTGCTCAGGTATACAGGGCTGGTGGGCTTGAGCCGTATGAATTAGTCTATTGACGGCATTTTGACAAAATTCGTCGGGACAATGACAAAACATGCTCGTGTCTGTCCACTTGGGGGCACTCGCCATTTGCACAGCGATCCCATTTCCACTCGATATTATCCAATTCTGCATTATGTTGGCCGCTTCTGTGATTCTTACAAACCTGGGACACGCTGGTGTAACAAGTGCAGGACGATGCTCCAAATAAGTTTCAAAAACTGGCCTCGAATCGAGGAAGAATTCGCTTGCGAACGACGCAGGGAAAACTCAGCCACTGAAGTAAGTTTTATAAAATGTCCTTTTATGAAAGAAAGCCGGGGTACAATTGTGACATAACGCTTATGTATTTTTTGTTATGTATTTCTGTACAACAGTTACTTTACTTTCCGAACGAGTCTCTTTTTCCTGTCTGAATAAGTGTCTTAAATTTTTATTTACTGGCTCAAAAGTGTGAAATTGTGGTTTGAAACCATTTTCACGAGACAAAAAAAATTGAAATTGCCTGTCGTAACTGGCCTAAAAATAAATGTAGTGTTAACATCCAACACGTTTGTAAAGAGATGAAGGCTAATACTTCTGGAAACCAAGATGGACAAGAAGTATCAATAGTATTTAGTCAACTTTGTGATAAACAAAACTACAACAGTAGAGGTTCTACAGATTTCCAAGAAATAAATATTTTAATTTTGTCAATTTGTTTGTGGTCCACTCAGGGTATACAAAATGTAATATACATTTGTAAAACAAAATTTTAAATCCACTTTTTTAGAATTAGCATTTTATTAGATTTTAATACAGTAAACATGAAACATACAAGGCTGCATAGAAGGGAAGTCTCGATAATGCAGCATAAAGATCAAAACAACAACAGAAACAAGGCAATAGTTCAATAAAGATAGACAGCGGTAACCCTTTTAATTTTATTACTGGATGCTAAGTAATAATGAGATATTGCTAATACAAAGCTATAATGAACAAAAAGGGGGTGGGGTTGGTTTGCGCTGCTATGCAAAACAGGATAAGAAACGAACGAATGTTTAATTTTGACGGCGATCGTAATTACCACAATTTACTGTCTTCTTCAGCCTCGAAGCGGGCGGCAGGCACAAAAAAAATTGATTTTACCCGTTATAAAAAGGCGCAGAGAGGTGAATGAAACGGCAAACAAGTCTTTAAAGGCAAAATTTCTTATCAATGTTTCTTTGGCGCAAGTCATTGTGAGCGAAATGAACAAGCGCCACATTCGGCACAGCGAGCGTGGATTTCACAACACAATGATAACAGTATTTTCTAACTTACCTCTATCGCATGATGCAAATTACACTTTAAATCCACCAGGTCTTCATACTCCTTGCAAAAGCTACATACAATACCAGTCTTCTGTTTTTCCTGGATCACCATCGTAGTTTTCGACAATTTCCAGGGCGACTCATGATCGATCAACACGAGGCATCGTCAGAAGTACATTACTCCACAAAAAATGACTCCCCTGAACCGCCATTCGTTATGGTCGTGGTTTGAGTATCAAAAGACCCATTTGAGGGGGTCAAACTCACAAAAAACGAGAAGTATCAAGGGTATTTTCCGCCTTAAAACCACGCAAAACACCCAATCCCTTCATCGAACTCGAAGCGAACTTAAAAACTCGAAGCACCCCGATGGCAATGACCACTGACCAGTTACTGTGACGTCACAAAAACGTATTTCCGCGGTGCCAACTAGCACATGATCGCGATTTTCCCGCCATTTTTCACGTATTCCGTCTGTCGTTTGCCGTATTAATTCGAGAAGGACTGTTTTGCGTTCATGAAACAACATGCTCATATGTATATATTTTAAATTTTGAATATTCCTGTTGCATTTTTAAGTGCAAATAGGTTTATTTTTTGTCTCTTTGGTTCTTTCTATTTCAAAATAATAAGTCTAATAAAGCAAGCTTAAAGCAAGCTCGTGGTCATAATTCCCGGCGGGGGGGGGGGGGGGACTCCCATATAAAAATGACAGGGGTGCTCGTCGTACCTTTTAGGGGTCAAAATTGTAGATTGGTACCGCTTAGGGTGCTAAAATCTGAAATGACTACCGTTAGAATTATCGCGGTACCTTTTAGGGTATGAGCCGAAAAAATATGACAGAATATGACATGTGTTGTTTTAGAATTGGTACCTCTTAGGGATAAAAATTCTTTTGAGCCACGCCCATCAAACGAGATTCTGGTACCTTTTAGGGTGTTTTACGAAAATTTTCGACGAGCACCCCCGTCATTTATATATGGGAGTCCCCCCCCCCCCCCCCCCCCCGGGTCATAATTATGAAAACACGATATATCAGTCAGGACAATGCCGCTATTTTATACACACGCCTCCACAAGTTTTGTAGTTTTCAAATTTATCGTGTCTAAATGAAGGTTTACTCTACTTCTACCAACTACCAGCGTTAGAGACTGTTGATGTTAACAAGACAGTTCATACAGGCTAGAATGTACTTAATAAATACAGATGGTCTAGAAAAAGCACAGTTTTCCTTCAATATAGCCCTAACCCTGAGGAAAGCTACATTTGTTAGCCGAAATATTTTTGCTCTTTTCCCATTAAATTTATAACAACTATTAGGGCATGCCCAAAATAGGAAACTTTGGTGCGGAAACATTGTTGTGGAAACATTATTTCGGACGCAAACATTTGCCAGTTTAGCCGCGCGATAAACATTTGTTGAGGACGCAAATCTTGCTATCCCAGATATTGAATCAAGTCAAAAAGATTCTCGCTACCCGGACTCAAATTCTGCTCCTGATACAAAAGATTCCCAGTATAGTTACGTTATAAGAAACAGTATTTCCGCAACAATGTTTGCTAGTTTAGCCAGTCCCTGAGAAACAAGAGCAAAGCCTAGAACAATTAAAGCTCTCAGCAACCCTATCGGGCAAATACTCTACAACCTTCGTTTGTTGCTCAGTAGTATACTAAATTTGGATTTAACGCTTTGTTTGACCATAGTCAAATTAAAAAACATCTCCGTCGCCTTTTATTCAAAACAACCAATCAATTTCAATCAATCAATCAATCAAAGCGTGGAATGACGTTGCCCTCCATATCCGAGCCGGAGGCGCATGCGTAAAACGCATGACAAAAAAAAACGCAATGGTTATGACACCTGAGAAAAGTCTTTGTTCGATGTTTTTTGTTATCGTTTTTTGGCCTTGACCGTGCACAATCACAATAGATGTTGAACTTTTGTTCGACGGCAAATGACCAATAGAAATGTTTTTATTAAGATATTCAGTCATACCGTGTGATCGAAAAACAAAAGATGTACGTGGCCAACTTCACAGCCGAGTTCAGCATAAATTGTAGTTCCTTCAAGTTGTCGCCATTACAGTCTGCAATGTTTCATAACCAGTCCCTCGATTAACTGTGGTTCACTTTGCGTCGTTTTTAATCGCGTTTTCTTTTGTTCCTCTACCAATAGAATTTAACGGTACTCATTAGGATGCTAAAATGTATTTTTTTTGTGTGAAATTACTCCACTGATCTGGGTCCGTCCATAGTTAATAGAACAAAAGGACTTAAAACAAAGCAGCTTTGTACACTCTTTTTAAATTTTGTTGAGCTTCATAACCAGTTTGTCCGTCTAAACATATTTTCCCAACCAAACGAGCTGTACATGCGCTAGACGCACTTTTTACTGAAATCAAATTGGGAGTTCGCTAAAACCCGAACGTAAGTTACATGTATAAGCTCAATAAAATAGCATTTTTTTAGAGTTATTTTTAACATGATTTCAATAGCTTGAAAAATCAATTTAATATCCATTGTCTTCCTCAGGGCAACATTACCTACTAGAATAGCTTATTGTAAGGACCATTGTAGGGAAAAAGCTGGAAATTTTCAATAAATTAAATGTAAGTGCAATTAACCCTTTAAGCCCTAATATCAAACTTTAAATTCTCATTTCTTGTCCCTATACATTTCCTATAGAAGTAGTGGGAGGAAATCGTTTAGATATCAGGAGAATTCATCTTGTGTGATCATGTCCTTAATTCTCATGACCTTTTTGATTGATAAGGCATTGATATTACAAGGAGAAATTTGATGCTGATCACTTTTAGGGCTTAAAGGGTTAAGTGCAAGTGTACGTTGCTCGCACTAAGAACAACTGCAAAAAATGAACCAATGGATAAATAGGAATTTCAGTGGAATCCTAGCCTGTTCCAGGCTCCGAGATAGTATAATATTCTACCCTGGGTATTGTTATTAATGACATGGTAATAAGATATGGAGAATCGCTCTGGCCTGGGACAAGCCCAAGACCAGGCGAAGATGGGAGCTGAGAGGTTCAAGCCCGACTTACTCGATCGGGTGGGGGGGAGGGTGGGTTACCAGACTCTTCCCTTTTGCGGCCTCGAGTAGAGTGATGGGGTGGGGCACATGTAACTTCTTTTATAGTCTCATTAACATAATCCCCAGGGTATTAATTACCAATGCAAATTGAGTTTGCATAGTGTAATATTCTACCCTGGGTATTGTTATTAATGACATGGTAATAAGATATGGAGAATCGCTCTGGCCTTCCCCAAGCCCACTTCCATTCTCATCTTTTTGACACCACACAAACATGTCCTTACTCTTCCCAATCCTTACTCCTACTTACTCTTACTTATCCTTAATATGTAATATAACCTAATGTAACCCGTAACAAACCTATGAGAATACTAATATGACTATACTGTAACACAAATAACACCTGACAACTGTTGATTTAGCTAGCAATGTTCAAGCTCAATTGTAATGCTTCTAACTCAGGAGACACGCCCGACGAGAGCACGCCCCTTCAATTAACTACCTCTGTCGCTCCCTTCTGGTTAGGAACCCCGTTTATATCCACCTAGGTTATAGACCCGTTATACAGAGTCTCGGCTTGAATCCCTTAACCTAATTCCGAAACTCTACCCAGTAACTTGCTTGTTTCGGAAACCCTTCACTGGATATCATGGTCTTTCTCATACGACCCACCATCTAAATAAAAGAAAGGTTTAAATAGGGATGTCACCTATTGTCCAACCGATCGATAAGATATATGGAAAACAAAACCGTCTAGTGGTATCGGGGTTCCCGACCAGGAGGGAGCGACTTCAACACGTCTAAAAAGAACGTCTGGTGGCTACCGAGATGACGGTATACCAACAGGAGTCACTCACCCTGAACAAGAGCTAAAAAATATAGCCGAGAAAAACGGCGGGGAAAATAAAATAAAGTCTACGAGGCTACGACAACAATTATGCCAGACATGGTTATTAAATAAAGCATTCTCGAGAGTACATTATTCGCCCAGCCATCCTGGTACATTCAATCTCCTTATCTCGCCTCACAACTTCTGTTGCTCCAAACAAATTTGCCACGCCGGCAAGCCTCACAGGCACACAACGATGGAAAAAATTTAATCACGCAGAAAAGCCTCCCATGCGATAACAGAGCAAAAAATTCGCCACGCAGGCAGACCTCACAGGCAATTATCAGTACAAATTCACCGCGCAGGCAAGCCACACAAGCAATATCAATTCAATCCCGGCGCACAGGCATAAATTATCCAAAACAAATTCGCCGCGCCGGCGAGCCTCACAGGCAATGTTAATTCAATGCCGCTACACAGGCAAATGCGCACGCCGGCGAGCCTCACAAGCATACATCAATACAAAAATTTTATCACGCAGAGAAGATTCCCAAGCATTAACGGAGCAAAAAACTTCGCCACGCAGGCAGACCTCACATGCAATTATCAGTACAAGAATTAAACAACAAACCAGGGACGCGAAGAGCAAAACACGCGTAACGTTACAAACCTGATAAACGGACAACTCATACATGTACGATACCGTATATTTCATTCGCCTGTACAGCCGGTCAAACTTCTGCCGCTGGCTGAACTGCCGCGTCGACCGGAGAGCTTATTAGCGCTGCTATTGCTTCATCTACCACAACGCAAGGAACTTGTTCCACGTCGGCTATCGCGTAAGTCGGGGTTGATAACAGAAACGCCAAACTCTTCACTTTTGCTAGCCTGTTCCAGGCTCCGAGATAGTGGGGAACGCGCGAAGTAAAAAAAGGGAAAAATCGAGGGGGAACTGGTCGCCGACCGCCTTCTCCCCAGTTCCCCCGCGACTTTTTCACTTTTTTTTTACTTCGCGCGTTCTCCACTATCTCGGAGCCTGGAACAGGCTACACTTTTGCGGCCTCGAGTAGAGTGATGGGATGGGGCACATGTAACTTCTTTTTATAGTCTCATAATCTCATAATCCCCTGGGTATAATTACCAATGCAAATTGAGTTTGCATAGTGGGGAACGCGCGAAGTAAAAAAAAAAGGAAAAATCACGGTGGTTTTTTTTCCTTTTTTTACTTCGCGCGTTCCCCACTATCTCGGAGCCTGGAACAGGCTTGCCTAGTGGAATCCACGAGGTGGCTTTTACTTCCATTGTTTCCGGATCGAATTGAAATTTTGAATTGTTGGTTTTTGTATTTAAGAAAATCGTAATATTGTATTATTGTATTGTATAAGTGACATTAAATCGTTTGTCTTTCTAAATAAATAAAAAACTCATTTATTCAGGGAAGCTTTTACGCATTTTTAGTCATATTTATATTCTTATTTTTACCTTCGTTTTTTATAGATAGTCTGGTCCGCGCTATTTTTAGTACTTTTCTTGTATCATTTTTTTTTTTAACTTTTTGTTTCTCTTCTATTGAATGTATATCAACATATATCTCAAAAAATTGTAGAGCCATAGCTTAAGTTAATTATAATCGGAATTAATTGAACATAAAAACGTTCTCTGGCTAAATTTTTTTAAAAAACCGAGCTTTCGGCCGCGTACACTGCAGTCTTCGAAGATTGCACAGGCAGCCGAAAGAGAACGTTTCTATCTTTTTAGAATAAATCTACTAGCGTTCTGTCACGAATGCTGTTCTCTTATTGGCTACGCTACTCACTATCCATCCTGTTGTAGAAAGTGAGAGTGAGTAACCGATCATCCGCGCGTTATCATGATTCAATAAAAACGCGAGCCTGTCTAGTTGTTAAGTTTTGAACGTCTAGTAGATTTATACTGAAACAATTAGATTATTCGATCTTGATCTCTATGCGTGATAGAAATCTCGAGCTCATGATCTAATTGTTAAATATATCTCGTTTCATCCATTGATCAGCAAATGTAAACAGCCCCATTTAAGTATCTGAATTCAGTTACAGCCTGAGAGTCCCGTGATATCCTCGTTATCTCGAACTTGAGGTCGCGTCAGTGGACCTGCGTCAATGTATCGCAGTCACTGTAATTTTACCCTGGAGTCTCGAACCTCCGCCGGATATCTCGAAAACCCCGTTAACTCCAACCAAATCAGTGTCCCCGAGAGATAATTTTTTTCGCAAGTTTACCCCTGATATCTCGAACCAACACCAACGATAGAGAGGAAAACACCTGCGCCCAGTTGATCAACAAAAGGTGGATAACACTTTTCACCGGATAAATCGCTATCCAGGGGATAACACAATGGATTTTGTTAAATTAAAGTGCCTATAACCCCTAGAAAGTTATTTTCAGAATCAACTCTATGTACATTGAATAGTTGAATAGTAAAATATTTCTGGTTTTGAACGTCGCGTTTGTGAGTTATAGAGATTTGAATTTACAAAATGCTAATTAGATGACGTCAACCCGGGAATTTGCCATTATTTCTACATCAATTTACAATGCGCAGTTTACAGCTTGAGGATAATTAATTTGATAAATGCTAAATATAAACTGTGGATAGTCGATTGATTCGTAAAAAATAATACTTGGAGGTGAAAACAAGTAGTTGTATAATAATACTTATCTATCTACCTTTTAAACGTTACTACGTGAGCGTTATCTACCTTTTGAATTGAACAACCGGGCCCAGACAAATCACTATCCGGTGGGAAAGCGCAATGGGTTTTGTTAACGTTTGATCCACTGGATAGTGACTTATCCGGTGGATAGCGTTATCCACCCTTTCAACAACTGGGCCCTGGGCTTCTAAATTGCACGTTTGCATTTTGGCGTTTCCTAGTGAGACTGAAGCACACGAGAGAATGTTGTTGCGATAGACCTTATTTTACCTCTATTTCGCCTTAGGCAATGGTTAACGGCAAAGAGGTGTTTTTAAATTCGATATAAATTTAGTTGGCCGGCTCCAAGAAACGTTAGAAGACACAATTCACTGAAAGGAAGCTTTGAAGGACAGTCTTCCCAAAGAAACGCTCGCATTTCTTTCAACTCCAGTAAGTCCTTTAAATTGTTTTTAATAACGAGACATTGCTTCCGATTACTTTTTTATTTATTTATTTTTGGGGGGAAGCATTCATTTATCATCATAATTTGGTGAAGTTTTAAGAAGTGCAGTGATCTTTACTGACTCGACTGAACCTCTTACTAACTCGCACTATAAACAGTCATTCTCTGAGCTTCAATTCGTACGTTATGGTACCTAACCCTCGACAACTCCGCGAACTTCCAACTGACCTTGAACAGTTCTAGTTTGCGGAATACTACTGTAATAGACTAAGGCTAGATCTTCGTTCTTATTGTGCGAGATCTTTTTGTATAAGACCGTTACGACTTCTACTTTTAGGAAGAAAATGTTTGACAGATAATGTTTTCAGTGGCTAGTGGACGATGCATATGATTGTCACCTACTGAACGCACCGACGCTGATTTCTGTTTCGTAAACGGTCGATGCCATTTCTGCTCTAGTTTATGCCTGGATTAGGACGCAAGTAGGCTATCATTATGAGATAAAATTGGGCCTAGATAAAGCGGTTATTAGACCTAAGCTAGATTCAAGCTTAGGTCAGACATAAGGATAGGGTCACCCGTTATAGAATGATGTATCTCTCTGGTATTAAGAAAAGCACATTTGCCAGATCAACGCAGGGGTGCACTCCGATGACGTTTAGTAGACAAGAAGGTATGTTAACATACAAGATATTTCGGGTTTGATTCTAAGTAGTTAATTGCAATTTTTCTTTTCTGATAGAAAAAGTTTAAGTGTCGCTAAAATGGCATCGATCGTTTATGAAAGGGCGCGCTGACGCTCAATTTCCTTCCCCTGGTAGGTACCCCAGTGAAAATAGCATTCTGCTAGACTAACAGGATGGAAAATCGAAAGATTTTACGGAATCCGATTTTACGATGTGCGGAGCATCCACGAACTTTTCGGCATGGTCTCGGTAGCTTCGCCTAGAACAAAAGGCCTATAGTTTTAGAAGTTTCAAAGAAGTTATAACCAAAAGTTTGCCGTTGCGAAATTGCATCCAGGTCACAGATGAGCGCATTTTGCATTTCGAGCGAATCACCTTAAGGTTACAGTGTACCTTCGGGGGTGTCTCCAGTATAACAGCTCTAGCGTCTTAAGATTACACTTAATATACCTAAACCCAGATATCAAATTAAAGCTTATAGAGCTGGCTATCTAAATATGGAAACCATTTGGTAATAAAATGAATTGTCGAATTTTTTACGACGTCTAAATTCGAACGTCCGAATCAGCTTTAAAACGCTATAACTCAAAGCGATTATTGTATTCTACTAATTTGATTTGTTCTCGGGTTTTCAAAATCTCTACCATAGAGACTGGGAATAGCCGCTGTCGGTTGACTTATTCTCTCGATTCCATAGACCCTATTCATAAATGGCGGCCGGTTTATTATTCTTTTATATTCATGCTAATCAGCCCAACTAGCCTCGTTAGCATGTGCAAAATTCAAAAGAATGTTTGCTCTAAAATGAGGCTAGTTGGGCTGATTAACATGAATATAAAAGAATAAACTAGTAGTAATCATAGATTATCTGCCCCAAAGGGATCACCACCTTATCGTGGTGGGGTGGTTTGTGTGTCTCAATGACCCCTAGAGCTATGTCGGCTGGAGTCTTGTACTCCTGGTAGGGCCACCCATGCCGAACAGGTCGAAGGGTAGAGACCAGACGAAGTGTGATCCCCTGGTCCTCCAGGTTGGGGGTTGAGCTACAGGCCAATCACCTGTTCTCGGAAAAAACAATGGATTACAGAAACCGCAACTCATCAGATTCGAATCAATGATGGCGAAGCCGTGGCTGCTGACGGACAACCAGCCGGAAGCATTAGGACGTCACTGGGTAAAAGCCTACGGGAAGCTCAGCGACCGATGAGGTCAATGGCGACGCCAAAGTCAGTTACCCGGATTGGTTGCTGGAATGTACGCACGATGTATATAGCAGGTAAAGCCACACAGGTGGCGAGGGAGATGGATAGATATAACTGCAGGGTAGCATTAGGGTGGCAACCGGAAGGGAAACGGGCAGTAGGTCGACCAAAGACCACGTGGAGACGAACTGTGGAAAAAGAGCGAAAGTGCGAAGGGTGGAAAAGCTGGAGAGAAGTCAAAGTCATAGCGGAAGACAGAGCGTGTTGGAAGACGAGGGTTGCGGCCTTATGCGCCTCCTGGCGCGGAGAGATCTAAGTGCTAAGTAAGTAATCATAGATTATAGTGCGTCTCCTTATCCCGTGGCACCTCGTCTTGACCTAGTACCGCAGTTTTATGAATTAATTTATGTCACGCAGGCACAAACGTCGGGCCGACATCAAACAAATTCACGCTATCGCCGTGGGATCGGGCAAAATCCTACCGTGCTGCGTACTCCGAAAGGTTTCAGATTTTTCCGACATACATATAATATATTTGTCTTGATTTCATTTTGGTTATTTCTCCGATTCTGAAATCATACTCCTCAGTACATGTACTAATACCGGAACCGGAAATGAGGAATTCCTGAGAAAGCCTGAAAAAGTGCTCCCGTGATAAACTTCTTAAGTCACGCAACATTCAACGTCAATTTCGCAGGATTTTTCGGATAAAATTACAACTACCGGTTGCAAGTAAGACACAAGACTGTTGAATATAATTCCTTTATTAGCTAGACAAATTTTAGCCACAAAACTGCGAAATCTTTAGTCGCAAATGCGCCCGATACAGGCGCAATTTCGAACACTGTAAAGTTAATCTGCGTTCGCCTGGCGCGGCCGGTCAGTGAATTATTGCTACAAGACATATGGCGAATTGCACCGTACCGTAGAACATCGCGAAGAACGACGTCGGTATTTTAAATAGGTGAAAGCTTCCCAAATCAGGCAGAGAACCACAGCAAAATCAAGATAGAACATTCAAAACATACCAGAACGGTAGCGAGGAAAATCCGATAACTTCTTGCTTGATTCCAAAGAGACCCAACAACTTACTTGGTCCGGAGAAGAACCTTCGTCCAATTTTTCCACTGCGTACTTTTAGTAGGCATTGAAATATTGAGCCGTACGATTCCAAAATCGGAAAAATATCCGAAACTAAATCAAGACAAATAGATTATTCACATGTGACATTTCGGAACCCCAGCTCCCCAGGATGATGCCTGATTTCCACGCGCTGGGAATGCTGGATACTATTGTGACGTTTCAAGATGGCGCAGATTTGGTACCGACACTTTTCTCGATTCGTTCCGCCTAGCCGACAAGATTAGGAAGCGTCTCCTTCGTCGACGCAATAAATCGGCCGCCATTTATGAATAGGGTCTATTCATCTTGTTCACACTAGATCGCAGGCGATAGCGGAAGAAAAAGAAGTATTTTTTTACTCAAAGGCTTTGTATGAACGGGATGTGTTTTGGACATGAAACTAGGGGACTGAATCAGCGGTAAACGCGATCTAAACGTTTTCTGGGAGCGTCAAATATAATAAATAGAAGACAGTTCTACATCAGAGAGTTAAAAACTGATTAAAAAAATAGACCAGTAGACTGGTATAATAAACAATTGGTAAGAATAAATAATTATCGTATAGCAAAACAGCATTTTTATCCAAGAAGAGCGATGTACAGAAAACTAACTCTTGGTTTCCACTGTCACGCCATAAAATTTTATAATCGAAACGATTTAGTGAAATAAACAAATTTACTAAGTCTCAGATCTGTGCAGTATCCCGTTGTTGAATTATTCGCCGAAGCATTCGACTCAAATTTACAGAGCTTTGTATGGAAACGCCATCTTGATGTTCCTCCGAGAGACACCAATTCAAGATGGCCGCCGGAAATTAATAAAAACACCTGGACTTTACTTTCGCTTGAAAGCGATTACTTTTCTCGCGTGAACTACTATTCATTTCCATAAACTGCCCTCCTAATACTTTAACTGCCCAAAGTGCTAAAAACACGAGGAGAGGCCTTTCTTACACAGGAAAAAGCTTTGTCACGGACGCCATGTTGGTGTCACGTAGGTTGAAAAGTCAGAATTTAAAAATGCTGTATAGAGGTTTTGCACGGCAGCCATGTTGCATGGCAGGAACAATGAAAATGTTTTGCATTAGAAAGAACATTCTTTCCCATAGGGAAAAGAATCTATTGTTCCTGCCATGCAACATGGCTGCCGTGCAAAACCTCTATTTTCAAAACAAAAGACGCTACCGGGTTAGAAACTTGTGAAAAGATTTATTTAAGTCATCTTCAACCTGGTGGACATATAAACTCAGAAGGCATTGCGATTTATGATTTTCGAATTTGACGACGTCGCGTGAAAACTAAGAATAATTTTTGATAAAGTGAGATTCATTTTCTTTTTAAATAAAGACAATGAAGAAGATTTCATATTTTCATCAATGGAGTTCCACCTTGCGAAAAAATCAATAAAAGCCACATCAAAGTGTTTTTAAACATCAATTTCCCATACAAAATTCTTATACAGGCAGCACTTTGTGTCAGTCTGAGTTCACAGCGCGGGTTATGACTCTGTGACGTCATCTGTGCGCTTGTCGTTGCTCACTCAAGCATTAACAACTTATCCGCACGCGTGTTTGCCCGCCAGCGGAAGACGAAGACGCAACAAGCTACGTAACCAAACAATGAAAGCGGATCTTGTTACAAATTACCGACAACACTTAATAAACTTTGGACTTCCTGTGTTCATTTCCATAACAAATAATTCCTCCCATTTTGCACCAAAGCCAAGACCTCGCGTCTGGGGCAAGGCTACAAACTATTAGTCTACAAATCTATTTTCCGTACCAAGTTATTTACAGATGCAGTGCGGTGAATCCATCAGGCAACATTATGTCCACACGATAAACTTGACGGTAATGATTACTGAGTTTAATGCATCTAAGTTTGTAATCGGTGTTACTTTATGTTTTTAAACGTACAAAAAATTCATTGTGTGAACCTATATCCCCATAATTCAGCAGTATCTACAGTGTAAAACTGCATTGTGACGTACAGCAACTGGCCGAGCAAAATTCGCATGCTTTAAATTGAGTGTTTTCAGTTAGTGGCTTTAGGACGTTCGCAATGCTTTTCCATTCGTCTAATGGAACAGGAAGCTACAATTCTGGAAATCGAGCTTAAATAATTAACAATCCTCCGTTATTCATGTTATGGTTTTATATATCGCCGGTTCAGTTATGTCATAACAATTTGGAAAGAGTTTTGTTCTGTGGCAAGTCTTGTTGTTGGGCTTTTCAACCGCAACTCCGAACCTATTTTTTTAAAAACGATTTGTCGGCGACTAAAGACTGAAATATTGCTAAAGACTGAAATATTGCTAAGGCGTTTTACAAAACACGCACAATGACAACAGACCAGTCACGTTGCACTGAGGCCATTTCTCCTTTGATATACACTTCAAGAACTTCACCTAGCATGCTTATGTATATCAGAGTTGTTTTGTAAAGTTGTTATAACTAAGTAAGACATATCATTAATTATTAAAAGGAAAAAATAATTTACAAGCAGAAGTGAAATTACATCATGCAGAGCTCACCGGTCAGCTTGTTAAAATGTAATGGCAATATATAACACTTTTCATCGCAGACGTATCTTTGAACTGCCCAATATACTGACTAGAATCATACCATTATTTATTAAATGTGGTTATTACTTTTGTAAGGAAGTTGTACATGTCCATTTGGCGTCTATAAATTACACCTGTCGCTTGCAGATTGCTTCAGCGTTGTTTTCCAATTTTAGTAAGGAAATACACGTTAACATATTTTGCAATTTAACAGCTCAAACACGTTAAGTTTAAACTGTCTGTATAAGAATATATACAACAGTATATACTTTTTTGTTTCCATCCAAATTGTGTCATTTTCTAGGGAAAACAACTGTAAGATGTATTGACATAATATATTTACTTTTGTTAAACAGCAATGCTTTTGCAAACAGATGTATATAAACTATACAACTCTTTTATAATTCTTTTCATGCTTTCAATTGTAAAATGATTTATAGCACAGCACTTGCTCGAATAACGAAACATTTCGTTCGATTTTCGATGAGTTTAGCAGTGAAGTATTTGTTAAAATATTTTGTAATTTAAATGTTATATTTACTGAAAAAAATATATAAACTATATACATTTTTTCAATTATTTCCATGCTTTTAATTATGAAATTTACAAAAAAGAACTGAAATAAGCAACTTATTGTTATTATAAACGATGTCTTTCAGTAATACATGATTTATAGCACAAAACGTTCTTGAATTACCAGCATTTCGTTCCAATTTCGATGAGTGCAGTAAGGAAAAACATATTTTGCAATTTAAATGTTATATTTACTTAAAAATATATAAACTATATTACTTTTTTTTAACTATTTCCATGCTTTAAATTTTCAGTGATATTGACAGAACAGAAATTAAGCAACTTATTTTTATTATAAGCGATACCTTTTAGTAATACAGTATTTATAGCACAGCTCGTGCTCCAATAACCAACATTTCGTTCGATTCTTGATAAGTTTACTGAAGGAAATATTTAATTAAAGAAATGTTAAATTTACTATATAATGTTTATATCCAATATATATTATATATGTATAAATATATCAAATATATATCTTCTTGAACTATCTTCATGCTTTTAATTGTGAAATTGACAGAACCGACAGAAAACTAGCAAATTATTATTTTTATAAATGATGTCTTTCAGTAGCTAGTATACAGGATTTATCGCACAACACGTGCTCGTGCAGCATTTCGTTTGATTTCCGATGAGGTTTTGATGGTCTGAGATAGTTTTATTTGTATTTCCGGCCATATCATGTTGGGTTCATTACCTTTTGGCTCCCAGAGTCACTTATGGAGACATGTAGTCAGTAGTTCTAACTTTTGAGTCTGTGAACGAAATCTTATGGTGTGACCATTCATTGCCAAATGAAACCTCTTTAGCATTTCTTTCACATGGTACCATTTGTTTTTCTATATTTTACAAAATGAAATTGAGGATTTTTATTTTATTTTTATTTTTGGCAGTAAAGGGTTAAAATATATAAAGTATATATACTTTTATGCAGTTCGACTTGGCAGACTACGATCAATGAAACATAGAATGCACGATCACTGCAACAAATCATTTACTATTTGATAGCCACCGTTAGAAGCTTTGTTTTACAAAGCGAAATGTTAGGTACTATGATATTCCACTTTTATTTTATTGTATTTGCTTCTGTTTTCATTTTTCTGCCGTAAAGATCAGTTTGCCGTTTGTTTCACTATGATTAATGAAGTCTTTAGTCTGAATCCTATAGGGCGTTATGCTATTTAAATGAAAGCTACTGAGCCATTATTTTCCTTAAGTACTGTTTGTGTTATAACTCAGTGAGTGGAATAGCTCTTACGGCCTCACTAAGTCCGAAAGTCAATTATGGAGACATGTAGTGCAGTTCTAACTTTTGAGTCTGTGGACGAAATCCTATGGTGTGACCATTCAAATGAAACCTCTTCAGCAGTACTTTTGCATGGTACCATTTGTTCTAACTTTAGAGTCTGTGGACGAAATCCTATGGTGTGACCATTCAAATGAAACCTCTTCAGCAGTACTTTTGCATGGAACCATTTGTTCTAACTTTTGAGTCTGTGGACGAAATCTTATGGTGTGACCATTCAAATGAAACCTCTTCAGCAGTACTTTTGCATGGAACCATTTGTTCTAACATTTGGGTCTGTGGACGAAATTCTATGGTGTGACCATTCAAATGAAACCTCTTCGACAGTACTTTTGTATGGTACCATTTGTTTTACCAAATTGTGCAAAATGAGTTTGGGAATTTTCTTGAATGTTTATTTTTGGCACTCTGTAGCTAAAGGGTTATTAAACTCAGTTGGGTGGATCAACTCGTATGGCCTTTAGTTTTATAGCAGAAAGCACGTTTCGACGATCATCACTGCAACATGAACGTAATTTCTCTGTGTCTCTGGGTCTTAGCACACCACATTTCCATTGCATATCCTATGATATAATTTGTCCTGACAATTAAGTTATTTAATCCTGTCAATTTTTGATTGGTTATTATATTTATGTGTATTCTTTTGCAAATTATATTTATGATCTCACTACAGTGAAACCCCAAAATAACGAAGTGCCAAGGGACTGGGAAAATGTCAGTGCTGACTTCGTTATAACGTGGATTCGCTATATCGGGGCTCTGAGGTGAAGAATATCGTTCATTATACCAGGGTGTTCGTTATAAAGAGAATCGTTTTATTAGCTAAATCGTCGCTCAGCTAACTGACAGGTACGTCTCATTAATTCAGGTGCAAAACTCTGACATAAAAATGTAACTGTAGTATGTAAATGTAGTTGGATATGCGCGCATATGGAGATTCTGAAGTGGCAGGGTACAAGAAATCGGAGTTGCAAATTGAGTGGTTAATTTGTTTAATAGCCTTAAGTCAAAATAATAAAACAAACTTCTAAAGTTACAATATTTTTGGAACAGGTCAGTTGAGCAGCTTGCAGGCGCAAAAACCGCATTTGCTTCGCCGCGAACGTTAAAACAATAAGCACATGAAACACCGTATTCATTGTTAGCATATTGATCAATCATTTTGTACATCTATTTCTTACATTTGTAGGTCGACTACGAAGCCACATGGAGGGAATTAAACCCAGAGAGGAGGCACGAGATAATAAAAACTGCAACGGTCTTGAACGGTCCGTAAAAAGCCTTGTGCAGACATCCACGACTCCGACGAGACGGGAACACCGATATAAAAATATGCTGCATCTCTGGGAGTTTTTGTTAGAACTTCTAGCTGATGAGAACTGCAGGTCCATCATATGCTGGAGAAGAAAGGAGTGCGGAGAGTTTAAGCTTATGAACCAACACGAGGTGGCTAAAAGATGGGGATTGTTAAAGCAAAGAGGAGGAATGAACTACGGGAAACTTAGTCGTGCTTTGAGGTTGTATTATCGAGAGGGGATTATTACAAAGGTGAGCTGTGTTAATTATGTTATTAATATGTTATGTCACAGGAACGTACTACACAATAGCTTTCAATTGAATGGTTACACTTTAGGATTTCATCCACAGACTCAAAAGTTACACTGAACCACCTTGTACAGCATAATAAACAGCACCACAGTAAAGTACTTACTGCTCGATAGCTTTCATTTGAATAGTCACATCGTAGGATTTCATCCACAGACTCAAAAGTTAGAACCACCTTTACAGCACCACGGGAAAGTACTGCTCGATAGCGTTCATTTGAAGTGTGAAACGTTTAATATATGTATCTTGTCGTTTTCCACCGGCAGACAGCATAAGAACCATAGTTAAACAGCACGGCAGAAAAATCACTATTCAATATCTTTCATTTCCATGGTCACACTGACACACTTTAGGATTTCGTCCACAGACTCAGCAGTTTATTTAGTACCACTTTGTACATAACCAAAACAACAAAAAGCCGAAACGAGACATGAACGAGTTTCAAACCCCACGTGGGACGACTTATTCCGCTCGACGCCATTGAAAAAAAATTTACACTTATACAGCCATTAGGAGGAACCGGCGCTTTTACTGGATAATAGAAGTAAGCAAAGGAAATAAATGAAATATAACCCATGGTTTAAGTGATAAATTTGCTTAGTATTGTTTGAGCGTGGATATTTTATACAACCGTATTAGTTAAGTTTTGCAAACATCATAACAAAAGAGTTAAGTACTAAATTTATTCAGCTGTTAGCGTCGACTGGTTTTAAAACCTGAACAGTCATAGCCAAGTTCATTTGCATTTCAGACATTTTAAAGCAGAAAGTTTATTTATAAGTGGTAAATTAAGCCGCTTGCGGGAAGCAACTTTAATTTATTACTTCCAATTTATTTCTTCACATAGCACATCAAACATTGACCAACAGATATAGAGAAATGACAAACTTGAGTTTATAAAACAATTTGTTTAAACATACAGCCTTGCTTTACAAATATATTTTTATATCCCAATGTTTGGTTGTTTTGTGAGGTTTGACCATTCAAATAACAGATATTCAGCAGTGCCTGAAGTCCAATGTTGTCATTCTTTCTTAGCATTTTACAAAATGAATTTGGGAATTTTCTTGAGTTTCGATCGACATACAAGTTTTAAGAGGATAATTTATGTTCTCAGCGTGGGAGATGTTTCCCTTTCAGTGTTGAAAATATACACCATCTCAATCCAATATTTTGTATAGTAGTAATAACAAGTGCACTCGAAGATCAGAGGATCCACCTTGCAGCTATCTAATGTTCAAAATTGGTCTTTCTGCTCTTTTTTTTTGGTGGGGGGGGGGAGGGGGGATTTATTTGTTTGTATGAATAATACTACCACTAATAATATTAGCAATACTCAATCAATTTTTCTTAACCTTCATTTAGACCACTAAATAAAAGGGAACAAAAATGGAGCGTGATCAACCAACAACATCATTTTGTCTGGACATCGAAAGTTCGAGCAAGTTTCTCCACTCAGAAAGTAACAACTACATTGTATGAATCACAAACTACTTTAACATTTTCCTTTTGTCATTGGAATCATTTTAACCGTGTTCTATTTCTAGGGGTGGGGGGGGGGGGGGGGGGGGAGAGTGCTTAAACGCTGTTTAAGGAAAGAGGGGCTTATTACAAAATCTGAGTTCCAAAAAGGGAGACTTATTAGAGAAGGAGTTCAAAAGAGGGGGGTTCTTTTACGGTAAATTAATTAATAACTGCTGAGGCTTTATTTGCCCATAGCAACGGACAGGGAGTGTAATGTTCAAATGAAAGCTACTAAGCAGTACTTTCCTGTGGTACTGTTTATTATGCTGTACAAGGTGGTTCTAACTTTTGAGTCTGTGGATGAAATCCTCAAGTGTGAACATTCAAATGAAAGCCTACTGAGCAGTACTTTCCTGTGGTACTGTTTATTATGCTGTACAGGGTGGTTCTAACTTTTGAGTCTGTGGATGAAATCCTCAAGTGTGAACATTCAAATGAAAGCTACTGAGCAGTACTTTCCTGTGGTACTGTTTATTATGCTGTACAAGGTCGTTCTCACTTTTGAGTCTGTGGATGAAACCCTAAAGTGTGACCATTCAAATGAAAGCTACTGAGCAGCACTTTCCTGTGGTACTGTTTATTATGCTGTACAAGGTCGTTCTCACTTTTGAGTCTGTGGATGAAATCCTAAAGTGTGACCATTCAAATGAAAGCTACTGAGCAGTACTTTCCTGTGGTGCTGTTTATTATGCTGTAAAGGGTGGTTCTAACTTTTGAGTCTGTGGATGAAATCCTAAAGTGTGACCATTCATATGAAAGCTATTGAGCAGTACTTTCCTTAGGCGCTGTTAAGTTTTGAGTGTGGCGATGACGGAATAACCATTCAAATGAAGGTTACTAAAGCTACTGAGCAATACTTTCCTGTGGTACAGATTGTTATGCCGTACAAGGTGGTTCTAACTTTTGAGTCTGGATGAAATCCTAATCCTCTATTCCGAATAGGATGGTTCAGCTTTTGAGTCTGGATGAAATCCTACAGTGTGACCATTCATATGAAAGCTACTGAACAGTGGTAGTTTCTGTGGTGCTGTTTATTATGCTGTACAAGGTGGTTCTAACTTTTGAGTCTGTGGATGAAATCCCAAAGTGTGACCATTCAAATGAAAGCTACTGAGCAGTACTTTCCTGTGGTACTGTTTAGTGTGCTGTGCAAGGTGGTTCTAACTTTTGAGTGTGGCGATGAATAACCATTCAAATGAAAGCAACTGAGATTCTATGTGGTTTTATTCGTTTCTTAGTGTCAGCAAATAAAAATCTCGATTTTAAGCCTTTTCTGGAATATTTACCATAGTAATAAATTTGATTGCAGCCAACTCACCTCTCTCTCTAGCTTAAAGGAACGCTGTCCCGCCAAAATAACATGTTATTCCATGTTATATCGCCAAATGCCACCAAATATACATCACAATCAGATAAAAAGATTCTATAGAGCAAAAATGAAGCATTAGTTTGGAGATAAAGTGCAAGATTACAAGTGGACGTGGATAACAGTTCATGAAACTTGATTTCGTCAGGGGCACCCAACGAACTGTTTCGGTACAATATCTGTTCGGATGGAAGGTTGGCTAAAAATTTCGAAAAATATCACCGAGCGATTCCCTAGACTTTTCGAGGTTTTTCGGAAAATCACGAAGTTGCCCTAGAATTTTCGGAAATAATGCGAAAACCACGAAGTTGCCCTAAAATTTTCGGAAATAATTTTATGTCTCATAATTTTCGAATGTTTTTTTTTGTCCGCTAAAACAAACAAAACAAACGGAACAAAGATGAATCCTGCATATGAATGCAGTAGAACAACTGAGTTAAGATCCTGCTGTTTGGAACCATAAGGAAGGACTCAGTGCCATTCGTATAATTTACACCCCCTAACGTTTTCGGATGAATAGGTTTTACGCCTATAATATTCGGATGAGCATTTATATTGCCTAGTATTTTCGCTAAATTGCTATACGCACAAGTATAAAAAAAATCTCCCCTAAAATTTTCTTATGAAAGTATTGGCTACTCCATGTCCTCGAACTTTCGAAAATACCCATCAGGATAGCTAAAACTTTCGGAAGAGAAGAAAAAGCCCCCTAGAACTTTCGAGGCGACCAAAGTTCCCCTAAGATATCCGAACAGATAAATATTTTTTAGGGCAGCTTCAAATTAACCAAACAGGCTTCTAAAGCATAGAGAAATACATATTAGACATTTCTGACGTATTTGGAAACATTCGGTCGTTGGGTGCCCCTGTTTCGTAACAGGTGGTCAAGCTCGATGCAATATTTTATAGACTAATGTACATTTATTTACTTATGCAATGAAAATAAAAGAAAAAAGAAAGCTTCTGAATGATTCCGGTTCCATGTAGACTTTCTCAAAGTCCGTTTTTCGTTTTTTCGTTTTGGGTTTTCGGGCGGAGCTCGCTTCTCGCGACTTCGTCACTCGCTTTTCGCGACTTCATCGCGCTCTCGGGGGCTTCGCAGTCGACTTGTGGCAAGTCTAGGTTCTATGTCGTTCTTAGGGCCATGCAATAAGATCTTCGATTTTATACATGCTCATCATGACCATGTATAAAATCGAAGATCTTATTATCTTAAGTTATCAACCGTCTCAGAATTCTTCTTTGATCCTTATTTTATTTACGCAGGTAAAAGGTCAGAGGCTGGTGTACAAGTTTAACAACCTTCCCTACAACTATGAACCAGGTGTTACAAGGTCTTTTTATCGTGAACGGTTTCAAAGAAAAAACACAACTTTTCGTGAACAAGAACTACGAACATTTCAACCTTTACTGCCCCAGATACTCAGTACCTCTCCACTTGCTACATCATCATTTTCCTCTACTAGTCCCCCTCTCAATAGTTGCTCCTCCTGGCCTGTCATTCCGGTACCTTCTCCACAAGTTTGTTGGTGTATGGAACAACTCCCTTGCGTTTCCTCGATCTGCTGTTCGAAAAGTCGAATTTTCTTCCCCGATTCATCGCTCTCAGCGTCACGTGGTTTTAAACCTGGTGAGCCTGCTCCTTCTCGTGAAGCAAATTTATGGTCCTCAGGCACACCAGTTCCTGTGTCAGTGATTATGAGAGCTGCTAGTCAAACAAAGATTTTGTGTTGAAGGGTCGTTTAACCCTTTAACTCCCAAGAGTGCCAAAGAGAAAAAAGTTCATATAAATCCCAAATTTCATTTTGTAAAATATTGAAAAACAAATGGTACCATGCAAAATTACTGCTGAAGGGGTTTCATTTGAATGGTCACACCATAGGATTTCATCCACAGACTCAAAAGTTAGAACAAATGTTACCATGCAAAAGTACTGCTGAAGAGGTTTCATTTGAATGCTCACACCATAGGATTTCGTTGACAGCCTCAAAAGTTAGAACAAATGGTACCATACAAAAGTGCTGCTGAAGAGGTTTCACTTGAATGGTCACACCATAGGATTTCGTTGACAGACTCAAAAGTTAGAACAAATGGTACCATGCAAAAGTACTGCTGAAGAGGTTTCATTTGAATGGTCACACCATAGGATTTCGTCCACAGACTCAAAAGTTAGAACAAATGGTACCATGCAAAAGTACTACTGAAGAGGTTTCATTTGAATAGTCACACCATAGGATTTCATCCACAGACTCAAAAGTTCGAACAAATGGTACCATGCAAAAATACTGCTGAAGACGTTTCATTTGAATGGTCACACCATAGGATTTTATCAACAGACTCAAAAGTTAGAACAAATGGTACCATACAAAAATACTACTGAAGAGGTTTCATTTAAATGGTCACACCATAGGATTTCATCAACAGACTCAAAAGTTAGAACAAATGATGCCATGCAAAAGTACTGCTGAAGAGGTTTCATTTGAATGGTCACACCATAGGATTTTGTCCACAGACTCAAAAGTTAAAAATAATTTACGTCTCCACTATTGACTCTGGGAGTGAAAGGGTTGAGAACGGTCAGAACGTTGAGTTCAGACTTAAAACATTTTCTCATTTTCTTATTTTCACATTTATCGTTCAATTAATCAATCACTCATTTATCTATTTACTAGACACATTACGCCTAGGAGTTAAAAATTTGTTAAAACGCGCACGTGTAAATAAATCTATCTATTAATCACATCTATGATATGCAATTATAGCTTTCTTCGAATTGTCATGTTCATCACAGTCATCCCAAGCTCACGTCACGAGAAAGCCATGCAAAGGATTAATTATTAGCGGTATGTGGGACATGACCCTTCAATGAAAGTTATACGGCGGCCGTTTAAAATTTGAGCGCTTTATAAGACGTTAAATGGAGAAAAAATAACGTAGATTTCGAACGCTAAAAACGAACTTTAGACATTAATTCAATAAAGCAACTCTATTAAACTCACCTCTGGCGTATTCTTTTGTCCTTTGGGTTTTTTCTAGCCGTTTTGGATCCCGGGGGGGAGGTGGGGGGGGGGGGGGGGGGGGGGGGGGACTCTGCAAATTTTTGGGCGGGGGTGTGCCGCTGGGACTCTGAGACCCTTAACCTATACTAGACCATTTTAGCTGCATTTTGCAACCCTATTCTAGACTAAACACCGAAAAACCCTACCCTATCCTAGACCAAAGTTTTGAACGCTTTCTTTGTTATTAGTTACTAGGGGTCAGTAAAAATGCCGTACTACCCGCCGTACCGATTTTTAAATGCCATTTGCCAGTAAACCTTGTCTAGACTAAATTCTTCACGCAACTGATTCTCCATCTGATGCAACTGATGCTCCGCCCCAAGGTCCAAATTAACCCCTACCCTTTCATATACCGTTTTTGACAAAAAAAGGTACCCTTTTCATATACCTTTCATTGAAAATGGTACCCCTTTCATATAGCCTTTATGTGCGTCTGTTTGATATATTTTGAAAGACGCTTTTTAAAATACTTAAATGGCAGTTTCCCCTACCCTTTTTTATACTTCAACTAGTGTTTTCCCTACCCTTTCCTATACTTCGTGAAATCCCTACCCTTTCATATACTTCAACTCGTGAATTCCCTACCTTTTCATATACCTCCAGCCTCAAAAAGGTACCCCTTTCAGGCAGAGCATCCCCTATAGCCCATTATAGGGAGTAACCCCCGGGGTAGCGTTGTTAATCCTCGGAAGGAAAAAAGATGGCGACTGGTACATTTACCCATAATTCTTAGCGCATAAAAACCTTAACAACGTTCATAAAAATGTAAAGAAAAGTTATAAAATCTTCAAACCTAGTCTACACATTGTCCTTAGTACTGGAACAAATATTGTAAAAATTTAGCTTTCATTGTGCCTTATGTGCTGTGTTAGGTCCGCAAGGTATTGTGGTAAAATGAACAGCCGCCATCTTTTTTCCTACGGTGGATTGAGCCGATAAACCATAGAAATATATGGTCCTCCCGACAAAGCGTTTGCATATGACATCACGGTGGCCATATTGGTGTCCCAAAACAATGAAATGGCGGCCATATTGGTGTCCTAAACGAATCCTATGGAACTTTAGCTCTCTTCTTATTCAAACATTTCCTATTGTTTTAGCATTTAACAACGTAGGTTCTGAAAATCTTTTCCTGCATTGACCTTGGGAGTCTGAAAAGTCTTGAATTCAAATCAGTCTTGTTTCCCCTTGCGTGCAGATTTATTCTGCTAGGAGGAGATAACACGGTTGGCATTATCTAACAGTCAGGACATCTTAGTTATTAACATCTTTAGTTTACTGAGATTCAATAATACAAAAATATATTTACTTTAAACCGCCTGTTTTGCAATCTAACAAGAAGAACAATTTAAGGCAGTCTTTCACTCAAATTTTTATTTTTTTTTTCCAAAACAATTTTACGGGAAAATTCTACCATCCTGATAAATAGTTTTGTACTCTGATTTAAAAAATCAGTCACTTTAGGTCGAATTCCCCATTGGTTAAATATTAACCAGCCCCTTAAACAAGGACACTGACTATAAAAGGGATAGCTCCGCCCCCTCTTTGTCACACCATCACTGCTTCAACGGCTAATCAAAGATGGCTGACTGCAAGCAACACGGAGGAAGACCGTTGCCCCAAGAAATAGGTCTAATTCTACCTTTACTAGTTCAATCTTGTATAGGATTTATCTTTCACGAAAATAAAACTAAAAACATTATTTGAATTTATGCGCCTTTTAGCATGAATATAATATTTTAGCTTTCCAAATTTGAATTTTGCGCGGTATAAACGGTTCTCCATTGGCGAGCGGATGCACGTGATGTTGACAGTTCAGCGTCAAGTGTGAAATGACTGGCGGCTTGGTCTGGCCAAGGTTCCTTTTATAGTCAGTGTCCTTGTTTAAGTTGAAACAAGGCCTTTTGTTATAAAAATAATAACTTTCCGCCAAATGGTTGGATGCCCATGGAGTCAACTTTACTTTGTGCATAAATGATCCATCTAGGTTCTGAACGTCGGAAAACAGTGAGTTTTTACTAGTTTCCATTTTTTCGGGGTGATGCGGGGCTTTAATGTGAAAAGTGCAAAATAAGAATAGAACAAAGGTTTAATTACTACACTATAGTTCTAGAAAACGGAGATTTTTTTGGTTCACGACATAGAGAATTATGTACTTTCATGATCCTGAAAATTTCAGCAAATTTGGCTAAAATGCGAGAGAGATATCTTTTTTACAAGTTTCTCATTCCGTGGATTTGTTTTATTTGAGAAAAATGAACTTAAAGTTCAGACAATGGATTCTAGATAAAATATAGGCGGGGGGTGGGGGGAGGGGGGGGGGGGGGGAGGGGGTGATTGCATTCATTTAGCACGTTTTATTGCCATTTTACTAGTGTAAACAATAGTTGCTATGGTCGTTGCCAGGTGAAAATTATATATGCTGTTCAGTTTTCTTGTAGTTCACCTGTTAGTGCTGCGAATTTCTTTCCAAATGGGATTCTCAAGGTTTAAAAAGTTTTCAATTCTGCCATTTTCAAAAAAGCGAGGGTTGCAAGCCCGACTTCGTATTTCTAAGTGGAAGACCACCTTAAGGCGGTGGTGCACGTGAATTTGAATTAAAGAAGGGATAGAAGAAAGAAAATGATTTTTGGAACACCAACAGACAGTTGATATCCACGCAAGAGCACCCCAGATTGCTAGTGGACTAACTTGGTGTCCGTATATTAATTATTAACTACAAATTCTAATTTTAAAACTTCACTTAATCTTCAATATTTCTTATTTCTCTTAATTTTACAAATCCTTTGAGAAAAACTATTTCCTCCCAAACATACCCCGGAGAGAGGACCCTGGGGACGAATGTGTGAGTCTCTGACATCACTTTCGCGGCTAGCTTTCAGGACTTTCGGAACATGCAAATTTAATTAATATAGGTTGATGGTTTTTAACGGCAACCATTCACCAATCATAGCTCATTTTGGCTACCCAAACGATCCCAGAAATATCAGTGCCATAAGCTGGTACTCAGTCTTCCCACAGTTTCTGGAGGGACGAATTCCCGCCACGGCAGTGTTGATATACCAGCACAATTTAAAACCGATTTCATTGCAGTGCATGTGCAGGCAGACCCGGGTTTTCAAACATGATTCGTTTTACGGACGAATTCCTCCACCATTGTCTTTAATCATGGGCGAATCATGACGGGTGAATCATAGCCAGCGAATTTGAATATCCCGTCTCTGCACACTGGAGTGAAATAGTCTGTAAACCCAGGAGCTAAAATCCTGTTCAAAAACTCATTAATAATTCATGAGCATATCAGCCAATCACACGACGCAAATCGATCACGTGTATGAGCCTGTATACCCAGTAATCTACGGTCATTTATGAAAAGCCTGGTGGCGGCTTTGATTTCAGTCACAGGGGAGTTCGGGGCTGAATGGGCAAACAATGCAATTATCGCTGAATTTTTAATGAGAATGATTTTAAAATGACCGTGATATTTATATAAAGATCACACGTAATCTTTATGTAAAGATCACACGTAATCTTTATATAAAGATTACTGATATGGGTAGTAATTGTTCAGGATTACAAATGGTGACTTTAATATTTTTGTGCAGTACTGTTTTACGCCATTCTATTTGGAATCTTCTCAACAAAATAAACAACCAACAGTTCAACAAGTGAGCCGTTATTTGAATGACACCAGCGCCCTCGTGTAAATTGCCAGGTAAGCGACTGGTTCGCAGATGCAAGCTGCTTATTTCTACTCGTTCTCTACCTCTGAAAAAAAAAATTGTCAGCCGTTTTATCTACCGTACCTGACAACTTTCGTATAGCATTTTTCAGTAGATGTTTTCCCTCAGAACTATAAAATCCCAAAACTTTCGACAGGAGCCGGGAAGCAATGGTCACTTCGTCGAAGACGTCGCACATGTGTTGTATGCTAATCAGTCTAGTCTACTTGTTTTTCTCGTATGCTAATTTCCTCTTTGCACAAAAGCGCAATTGTTTTAATTCCGAAGGGACACGCTTTTGAAAGAATGTTTTGAAGCCGTTCAAAAAACTCGCAGCGCGTGTATTATCAGGTTTAACAACTCTCGGCTTCGCCTCGAGTTTTTAACCTGATAATACACTACTGCTCGTTTTTTAAACAGTACGTACAACCCATTCTGGTTTCTGCATGACCAAGGCTTAGAAAAGGTAGGAAAAGCCGTAACAGAAAAACTTGTCCAGCTTTTAATGGAGCCGGGTTGTGGAAGAACAGCCTCCAGTCCGAATTACGACTAACAACTAGCCTGCGTAACAGACGCCGGTTTATTCATTGGGCGAAATTACAAGGTCGCAAAACACGCGAGGGAAACGCGCGAAGGGGAGGGGTGATACCTCTCCCTTTCGCGCGTTCCCCTCTCGCGCGCGTCCTTGAAATTTCGCCCAATAAATAAATCGGCGCCTAACGGACAATTATCTACTCTGTACTCTACTCTACTCTACTCTACTCTACATGAATTGCGTTACATACATAACTTGCGTTACGTGACTTTTGAGTCTTCTGTGTATAAAATCCTATAGCCTGCGATCGAGCACTGAGCTCTCGGGCTCAGGCTAGAAATCCTAAAGTGTGGCCATTCAAATGAAAGCTTCTGAGCAGTACTTTCCTGTGGTACTGTTTATTATGCTGTACAAGGTGGTTCTAACTTTTGAGTCTGTGGATGAAATCCTAAAGTGTGGCCATTCAAATGAAAGCTTCTGAGCAGTACTTTCCTGTGGTACTGTTTATTATGCTGTACAAGGTGGTTCTAACTTTTGAGTCTGTGGATTGAATCCTAAAGTCATCATTATCATCATCCGTCGACCCAAACTCGATATTTGAGATGGGCCCTGTGTCTGACACGCCACACGTCCCGATCAAAAGTGCGACCATTCAAATGAAGGCTGCTGAGCACATTACTGTGCTGAAATCGTGTAACGTAATGAAATCGATTATATTACACAAGGTTGTTTTAACTTTGAACTCTCTAGGTGTCTTTACTTAATGAGAAAGTTGATCAAATGTTTTAACCTTGAGCTCAACAGATATAGCATTAATTGAGCTCAACGTTCTTAATCTCTTCAACACAAAATCTTTGTATGACTAGCAGCTCTCATAATCACTGACACATGGACTGGTTTTCCAGATGACCATGAGTTTGCTTCGTCAGAAAAAGCAGGTATAAATCCACGTGACGCCGAGGGCGATGGAACGGGAATGAAAATTCGACTTCTAGAACAACACATCGAGGAGACGTAAGGGAGTTGGTCCATGCACCAACAAACCTGTGGAGAAGGCATGGGAACGACAGGCAAGGCGGAAGGTCTCCTGAGAGGTGGAGAGGGACTGAATATCTGAGGCATGCGCAGTAAAGGTTTAGATGATGGCAGGGTTTGTTCACTAAGACTTGTGGTTTTTGTTTGAAACCGCTCGCGATAAAAAGACCTCGTGATTCCTGGTTCATATTTGTAGGGAAGGTTATTAAACTTGTACACCAGCCGTTGACCTTTTACCTGCGTAAATAAAATGGGGATCAGAGAAAAGTTAGTTTAGATCCTTTCACAAATAATGGTCATGATAACTTTCTTAATCTTTTGTCTCACGGTGTAGGCACGTTTTATAATGGACTTTTATAACGCACTAAACTTAAGACCAAAAAACGATCAGAACCTACGTGGAAGTTCTGCACATTAGGATTTCTTCGTAGACGTTTTTGGAACCAACTTGTACAGCAAAATGAACAGTACCATAGGGAAGTACTGCTCGAAATCTTTCATTTGAATGGTCACACTTTAGGATACCATCAACAGACTCAAACGTTAGAACCACCTTGAACAGCACAATAAACAGTACCACAGGAAAGGTCTGCTGAATAGCTTTCATTTAAATGGTCACACTTTAGGAATCCATCCATAGACTCGCAAGTTAGAACCACCCGTTTGTACAGCAAAGTGAACAGTACCATGAAAAGTAAGTGTCAAAATCTTTCATTTGAATGGTCAGACTTTAGGAATTTTTTTTCCACAGAATAAAAAGGTAGAACAACCTAGTACAGCACAATAAACAGCACCATAGGAACAAACTATTCGTAAGAACGTTCCTCGGCTCTGTTCCTGTATCGTTGAAGTAGAAACTTAACAAAAATAAACTGTGTACTTGGCTTCTCCTGTGAGTAAAAATGTTAACATTATATCACAGCTCACCTTTGTAATAATCCCCTCTCGATAGTACAACCTCAAAGCACGACTAAGCTTCCCGTAGTTCATTCCTCCTCTTTGCTTTAACATTCCCCATCTTTTAGCCACCTCGTGTTGGTTCATAAGCCTGAACTCTCCACACTCCTTTCTTCTCCAGCATATGATGGACCTGCAGCTTTCATCAGCTAGAAGCTCTAACAAAAACTCCCAGAGATGCAGCATATTTTTATATCGGTGTTCGCGTCTTGCTGGAGATATGGATGTCTGCGCAGAGCTTTCTTCGGACCGTTCAAGACCTTTGCAGTTTTCATTGTCAAGTGTCTTCTCTCTAAACTGAATATCCTCCATGTCGTTTAGCATAGGACCTAAAGATGTAGAAATAGAATATTTTGAACTATGTTAGCGTCTGACGCGGTTTATAATGAGCTTAGTAAATGGCCTAGCTCGCCATGAGTATTTCGTAGCTCACACAGGACGAAATAACGACTTTAAGTGCAAGTAAAGGTTCATTAAAGAAAACTTAAAGAACAATTTCGACTATCTTTAAGTGCACCGTAAATTACTTAAATAAGCCTTTACTTGACAACACTTAAAGCAAGTAATGAACAATTTAAGTTGCCTTTAAGGGTCTTTAAGTTGTTGAAAAGTTGAATTAAAGATAACGTAAAGGTTCTTAAACACATATTAAAGATACTTACTTACTTTAATACTCAACATTTAAGAGTATTTACGTCTCAACTTAAAGATTTTCGATACTGACCTTAAAGTAAAATTTAATTTTCTCTTAAAGATTAGTAAATTCATTATTTCGTCCTGTGTCAGTGGTTAGAGCATCCGATCGGTGAACGGAAGGTCATACTGTTAACTAACATTAATAATGCCTATTTATGAGTAAGAAATGAGCGAAAATGATTTTAAGATCTGCCATGAAAACCATGATTAATTGCTAGGGGTTTCAAGAAGGTCACTTTCAAGCTCGTTGACGTTTAATCCCTTATGCTTAATGTTTAATCAGGAACATCCAATTTAGCTACAAGTGTAGGCTAGTTTAAATGGAGCCGCGACTGAACTAAATCTCAGTGAACATTATTAAAGAAACGCACACAAAAAATAAAACTACATATAATTGCTAAGTTGACAACTAAGCGTTTTGGATAGCGCTTTAAACGTTTGATCTTAAATTCCCGTATATTTGTTTTTGTAAAAAGTAAAAGACACGAACAGCTCAACTCATAATCGCAAAAACCGAGAATGAACGAACGGAAGGGCAGCCAAAATGAGGCACAGCCGAAAATCAGAGCACAATTGAGATGAGTTGAGCTGTTCGTGTCTTTTACTTTTTACAAAAACAATGCGCTCCGTTTCACCACAAAATATCTTAAACCTATTTAAAAAAACTATTTCAAAAAAACTATTTCAAAAAACTTCCAATGTTCATTCATACAATACGCAGTCATCGACCTCTGGTAAATATTAATTTTATGTAAAAAGCTCCAGGATGGATAAACTCAAATGTTCACTCTCTCGATTTGGCGTTAAACTTTGGAATGAGATACCTCACTATATTAGAGATCTCCCAAGAAAAAAATTTTTAAAAACACTACACAATTTGCTACTTGATATTTTACAAAACGAAAATGACTATATTGGAACGCCTATGATAATAAAAAAATTGATTTCTAGTTAAATTCAACAACAACTATTTTATTTAGTTAACTATTCATTTATTTTCTCTCAATTCTAAACTTTCTAATTGTAAAAAATTATAACTTTCTCCGTGTACTTTTTCTTTAATCTGCCCGCCTAGAATAGCCTTTGCTAAACGCGGGCAGCTAAAATATAACTGTTTTTTAAAAACTAGTAGTAATCATAGATTATAGTGCGTCTCCTTATACCGTAGCACCTCGTCTTGACCTACGTAGTACCTCAGTTTCAGCCACTGTTGAAAGGGGCTATGTCACGAGATATGTCACGCAGGCAAAAACGTCGGGCCGACATCAAACAAATTCACGCTATCGCCGTGGAATCAGGCAAAATCCTTTAATTCTGCCGTGCTGTGTACTCCGAAAGATCTCAGATTTTTCCGACATAAATGGTATATTTGTCTTGATTTCATTTCGGTTTATATTTCTCCGATTCTGAAATGATACGCCCCAGTACTTGGTGTGATATCCGCAAGGATTTTACCGACTAAATAAATGTAGATATCTCAATGTCTGGAAGTTGCATCCAGCATATGTTTAATCAAGATGGCACAGATTTGGAACCGACACTTTTTCTCGATTCGTTCCGCCTAGACGACGCGCTAAGCATGCTGGATACTATTGTGACGTTTCAAGATGGCGCAGATTTGTTACCGACACTTTTCTCGAATCGTTCCGCCTAGCCGACAAGATTAGGAAGCGTCTCCTTCGTCGACGCAATAAAGACTTTTTGTTGTTTGTTTTTGTTGTTTGTCTCATTGTCTGTCTGAGCTCTGTTTCCTCATCTCCATCATTCGCTGGTGCTGTGGTTCTGTTTCCAAAATAGAGCACAGTCTAGTGGGCTTTGGTTTTGTGTGTCTACCCTTGGTATGACTGGGGCTATGGTCTTGGAGCCTTATAGCTATGCATTTGTCCCAAACAAAGAAATGCACACTACGGAAACTGTGAGGCAGGGCATTGAATGCACGTGCACCATTCATCTGAAGCTTTCCTGGCAAAGCTTTCCGTTTCCTTTGTCTTATTGTCTGTCTGAGCTCTGTTTCCTCATCTCCATCGTTCGCTGGTGCTGTGGTTCTGTTTCCAACATAGAGCGCAATCTAGTGGGCTTTAGTTTTGTGTGTCTTACCCTTGGTATGACTGGCGCTATGGTCTTGGAGTCTTAGCTATGCATTTGTCCCAAACAAAGAAATGCACACTACGGAAACTATGAGGCAGGGCATTAAATGCACGTGCACCATTGTATCTGAAGCTTCCCTGGCACTTAGACGTTCGAGTTTTTAGCTCGTAACTACGACTGTTGTAGTGTCAGAAAACCACCATTTCCCATGTAGTCCCATCTTTTTTGCAATTCAGTAAGAATATTCATTATATAAAAGAGCATTTAATCACTGACACATGCAGTAACTTAAACTCCCTTGAAGAACGCACTGAGAAGTAGCCTCAGAGTTCTTTGCTAAGAGTCCTATTCAACAACAAAACAATTTGACATCTCATATACTATTTCACTCACAAATTAAACAATAGGAGGTAATGTAAAATAGCACTATTATGCCTGCATAACGCCTGATACTCTAATTGTGGCCTTATTATCCAAATTATGCTGACATGGTGCGTCAACGCCTAACCCAAACAGAACGAAATAAGGCTGATGTCGCAGCATGTTAAAACGTGCTCTCTGGTAAGAATCATTTCACGTCTCTTACAATCATTCCGTCAGGAAAGAACTGATCAGCAATGTTCATTTGAATGGTAAAGCCTGCAAAAGGATTTCTGATCGACAGATCCAAACGTTAGAACCATATCGGGTTTATAAATCTTTACTGATCTGACTCAGGTTAAAGACACTTGTGGCAAACTATCCTACATAAAGCCTGCACAGAGGTTTCACAAACTCCCTGCCCGTAATACTGTATTAAGTATCGATAAGTAATTTACTAGAAGGAAAAAATAAAATGTAAAAAGTATCATATGACCGCACAATAAAAGACTGATGATTAACAAATATTAACCCAGTATACTGAGATAAGGTCCAAGGGTAGCAAACCTACGACATACAATTTTTTTCATTTTTTTGAAACCAGGCCGTTCCACCTTTGTGAATAAATTCTTCAAACACTACCGCATGGTAGAAAATCAAGAGTTTGCAACCAATAGGTGCAATGTTATAGACTGACATTGAAAATTATTTCAAAACGCTTTAACGCGATAAGAGTAGAGAGATTAATTACAGTCTGTTTTCTTCTTAAATCGTCCGCTTTCATAGTCGTATATTAATCGTTTGCAAAAAAGTGGATTCCAAATTGAAAATTCAAACAACAATTTAAAAAATAAGAAGACTTACCACTGAACCAAGCTCGCTAAAAAGTGTTATGAAATAATTGACCATAACAATAACTTCGATAAAAAGAATTGGTTTGTTAGTTCGATTTCGGAATTTCTTGCCTTCTTATACACCGCGGGATGGATCAACATCTCAAACGTCCTTAAGCCACTAATAAAACCCTAATTTTCCACATAGTTAAAGCTTGCAAAATTGGCTTGACCAGTTCGGTGTTGTCCACCACTAAAACCGACCGCATCACCACGAGGATGCTGTAGGTTTACAAGCAACTTTCTGAAATATTAATAAAACTTGAAATTAACTAGCTGTAGTTTGTAAAGCTAATCCTTACCGTCAATTTTTCTCTTCAATTGGATACAGTAAAGTGCCTTATGATGGCTGACTTTATTCCAGAAAGATATATTATCAAATTGATTAATTTGTATCCAACTCGTGGGTCCTTGCTGTTGTGATGAATCAAACACCTTGTTTAATATTTAATCTGCTATATGAATACAGGAAGTCCAAACGAAGCTAACCAAGCCGCTCACGAGGGGAAGCAGGTATTCGACCGTATCGCGGCGTCGATTAAAGCAGTATTGGGTTAGCAACATTAGCAACGTTAAATAATGGAAAACGTTCACCTCCATTCAAAACAAAAGAATTTACAATGCAAAATTGGACCTTGCCTCTGTGTTCTGAATTATATTTTCATCGCTTTGTTGCCTTGACTACGTCATATCAAGGGACGAGCAAGGAACAAAACGGCCGCCAAAACGATGAAATAAACTCTGAGTACTGACCTCCTTATGAGCGGGTTTTATTCTCATCTACATGCTCTTAAACTGAATGTCCAAGTTAAACTGATTTAGGCCATTTGCTTTAGCCTTATTAGTATTCTGTATCATTAAAGAATGACTAATTTTTTTTTTCACTATAATGGCTGAATTACTCAGTGTAAGATAAATAGAAAGAAAAGGCTATGGACCCGACAGAAATTTAAACAGGGAAAGGAATCTTATTCCCCGCATTTTCCAGCTGCTCAGTTTATCCTTTTCAAAAAATCCTAGCTGACCTTGCTGTAAATATATATTGATGTAAATAGTATCTATCTTAATTCTTAGTATTTTAATATACGACCACATCAGCTCCGCTGCAATTTTTGTCGTGTTTAAATAAATGCTATTATTATTATTATTATTATTGTACCAAAACGACACTCCATAGAGCCGTTACGCGCCGATCACTTCGAAACATCAACATCCCTCGTTTAAATATCCGACCCCGGGATCCGACCCCGGCGAGACGTAGAGCTCCAAACATCCGAGCCCAATACTCATAGATCCAAGACTCAGAACTCCAAAGATCCGAGCCAACAACAACAACATCCTTTGTTTATGCACGATAGAAGTTAAAGCAAAAGTCTTGCTTGTGGGGTCGTGTTTCTAGCTACAAATTAAAAGCATTTCTATATACATTAAAATTATGATATAGAGGTTTTGCACGGCAGCCATGTTGCATGGCAGGAACAATGAAAATGTTTTGCATTAGAAAGAACATTCTTTCCCATAGGGAAAATAATCTATTGTTCCTGCCATGCAACATGGCTGCCGTGCAAAACCTCTACTGATACATGATCATAGTTGTTCTATTAACTATGACATGATTGTTCACATTAGTAAAACTTTAAATCCGTTACGTTCCTACTTTCAGAACACAAACATAACCACAATTAAACCAGTGCCGCTTGTTAACCCTTGTTGAACTGCAAGCTTCTGACTAAACTCGGGTGGGATTTGGATTTGCGAGGCCCCAAAGTCCAAGGTTTCAAAATTTAAAACGGCCTATTTTTGGCAAGACTCATCTTGTTCGACAGACCATTCTACACCCCCATAGTTATTATTTTGATTGTTATCCTTTATTCGTGAAACCCCAAACACCCGCCTCGAGGGAGCTTTCGCGTAACCGCCATACCTGTGGACTACCTGTATTATTGACTGCGGTGTTCTACGACTTCCCGACTTCTTGTTTACCAGCACAAATATCGACCAATATCCGGTATAAAAATAGTTCTTCAGGCGCGTGCTCGGCCAGCTCTACGAGCATTCTTATAGTGTTTGGAATAGCTAATGCGGAAAAGTTAGAATGCGAACGGGGAAGATGGGATGAGATATGTCGGAAAGCAATATTTTTCCCGGGCGGTTTCGCCGCTCGTATTCACGTAGGCTCGTAAGCAGTCGAATTCGAGCCTGCACATGGTATTCACAACTCACGGATTAACCGCCAAACTTTGTCTTCGTGCGACAATAGTGTCTGTAAATCAGGCCATCACGTGCTTGGAGAGCTATTTTTATGCCGGTATTTTTTGAAATCCCAACTTCCTTTGACGTCACGTAACACTGAGAATCATTATCTTCGCCAAGCGCGACAAAACAAACGTTTTCTCCAGATTTCGAGTTTAATCTGACTCGTTGAATCCACTTCGAATTAAATCTACCTGACAGAGAAATCCACCTTTTATATTATTATTATGTCTTTGGATTTTATGATATCACAATTACTTTGTTAATAAAAATATTCAAGATCGAGACGGTTTACGCACGAGTTAACTATTTTTGTCGCCTGCAAATATTTTTCCTTTCTTAGAATACAGTTTTAAAATAAACGAAACGCAATAGTTATGAAGCCCGATAAGTTTTTTTTTTACATCGTTTTGTTTCAGCCTTGTTTTTTTACATTTGTTTGTTTTAGCCTTGACCGTGCAGAATAGAATGCAGAAAACAAGATTAACAACCCTGACTGGCCAGGTCAGACAAAGGACTGTGTACGGATGTGCTTCGATTCGTACATTAATGGCAGCATCCGCCGCTTTGATATTCCCATGAAAGTTAGAAAGGTTTTATCACCAGTCTCTCGACAAATTTACGTTTTGTTTTTCATTGCATGCAGCTGTTGTACTGATCCGCCGTAGCAAGAAACTTATTATTTTTTTTTTATTGTCTCACGCTTTCTTTCGTCATTCTCTTAACAACATTTTACATAAATCGTTTCCCAATAAAAGCAATAAAAAAAAGAAAAAAGAGAAACTTATTATGAAATTATTACTACAAGTAAACGTTTTGAAAACTTATCATTAAAAAAATCTCTCATAAGTGATTATGTCACGTAAGCCGTCACATTTCCCGAAAAAAATCAGTAGCAGTCAAAGAGCCAGAGGAGGCACTGGATGAAAGACTGAAACTTACAGTTTAATTCAAGGGCGCTAAAATATCAAAATTCTAGAAAAATCCCAAATTTCATTTTGTAAAATATTGAAAAACAAATGTTACCATGCAAAAGTACTGCTGGAGAAGTTGCATCTAAATGGTCACACCATAGGATTTCGTCCACAGACTCAAAAGTTAGAACAAATGGTACCATGCAAAAGTACTGCTGAAGAGGTTTCATTTGAATGGTCACACCATAGACCACTTTCATAATGGCGGCCGATTTATTTATTCTTTTATTTGTATGTTAATTAGCCTCACTGGCCTCATTTTAGAGTAAAAATTCTTTTGAATTTTGCACATGTCACCGAGGCCAGTGAGGCTAATTAACATACATATAAAAGAATAAATAAATCGGCCGCCATTATGAAAGTGGTCTATAGGAAGTTTGTCCACAGACTCAAAAGTTAGACTTGAACTACACTTCATGTACATGTCTCCATAATTTACTTTGGGAGCGAGCTTCTTCTAACCGTTTATACGGTTAATTTCACTAATGATATTCAGAGAACGGACCTCTGGATCCAGGGTGAAGGAAGAATGCCGGTCTGAATGTTGGGCTCCATATCAAAAAAGTCCCACAAAGTAACTTATATCCTGCCGAAGTTTTGGCGAGTGTTATGTTTCCAATATTGACTCTGGGAGTGAAAAGGTTAACCGATGATATAGAAACAGTTAAAAATACATCTCTTTTGTCTTCTGCCGGAAGATTTTAAAACAAATAAGGCGAGAAATTGTGAGGTACCTGAAGTGCGTCAAAGGAACGGAACACATAGCTTAGATGAAGTAAACAAACTATGTACGTGGGCTGATTAACATAACGACCACAACTGCTGTCACGTAAAACCAAATGACTTCCTGACCGGCAGTTATATAATGTATATAAAAACAGTGTGGGCAAATAAACATCAACTTGATCCTAAAGTGGACTACGAGAAAAAAGTGGGACTACTCGCAATGTAACTCTGAGGTACTTGAAGACGCTCGATGCTGGTACAGTGTAAAGCACAAGAGCGCATAATACTGATAAACCATTATACACCAACTCCGAATAGCGCTTGCTGCCATCCATTTCTTTCAGGTCTTTTCATCCTCTACGGCCAAGGTAAGAAGAAAACTACCATTGCTATAACATATTCAATTCAGGAGTTTAACTGTTTAACTGCATCCAGTTTACTGATCACGTTGCATTTACCGTTTACGACACAAAAGGTAGACATGAACCGAGAGGACCATCCGATGACTTGTTTCGGTGGAAATCTGTTCGGAAGGCCTTAGTCATCTTAAAAATTCGTAGTAATAATAATAATAATAATAATAATAATAATAATAATAAAATCGATTTATTTTGCGCGTGTTACATTTGAATATGTTCACACGCGCATTAACTAGACTAAAACCAAATGTTCGGAAGATGTTCGGAAGCTGTTCGGCTTTCTTTAGTAAAATGTCGCCTCAAACTTTCGTAACATCAGAAAATTTAACGCCTTTTGTTTCTGGAAGGGATAAAAAGTGTTCGGAGGCTGTTCGGAAGCTGTTCGGCTTTCTTTAGTAAAATGCCGCTTCAAGCTTTCGTTACATCGAAAAATTTAACGTCTTTTGCAATTTTGTTACCGAAGGGATAAGAAAATGTCGTTTTGGGTACGAAATAAGGTCAGCTAGCTAGATTTTTAGGAAAGGAGAAAGCAGCTATTTAATCGGGGGATATGATTCCTTTCCTATAAATTTTCTGGTGTTGGAATATTTAGCTAAAAGATTGAAAAGCTCAAATTGTATTTAGCTTTCATATAGTGTTCTTTAAAGGCACTAAAATGATATGGAAAACAGTACAACGCCATTTCAAGCGTTTTCTTTAACATTCGTTGTTGGGTTCCCTGTAAAGGCACTAAAATGATAAGGGAAAACAGAGGTACAACGCCTTTCTAAACGTTTTCTTTAACATTCCTTGTTGGGTTCCCTGTAAAGGTACTAAAGTGATATGGGAAAACAGTACAACGCCATTCAAGCATCAACCTCGTTCCCAGGGTCTCTCTTCTTCCCGTCCCGGGAAGAAGAGAGACCCAGGGAACGAGGTTGTTGGTAATAAGTTCGTGTTCCAGTACACCAAATTGAAAATCAATAACAATGTTGTCCCCTAAACCACCACCAATCCTAACCACCCGTCATGGAACATCACTACACATCATCGCACGTTGCTAGACCTAATCAACTTCCCTAGAAATCATCTAATGGAACTAGACATCATCCAACATCACTAGGCATCATACAGGATACTGGAACACGAACTTATTCCCAGGTTGTTCAAGCGTTTGTCTAAACATTCCTTGCCCGAGGGAAGGGGGGTGGGGGTGGGGGACTCTCATATAAAAATGACGGGGGTGCTCGTCGTACCTTTTAGGGGTCAAAATTTGTAGATTGGTACCACTTAGGGTGCTAAAATCTAAAATGACTACCGTTAGAATTATCGCGGTACCTTTTAGGGTGTTGAGCCGAAAAAATATGACAGAATATGACATGTGTTGTTTTAGAATTAATACCTCTTAATAATTAGGGGTAACAATTATTTTGAGCCACGCCCTTCAAACGAGATTCTGGTACCTTTTAGGGCGTTTTTCGAAAATTTCCGACGAGCATCCCCCCAGGATTCCTTGTTTGGTACCGCAGAATTGCTCCAAGTTTTCAGATTTTCGTTTCTTTTTATTTAGCGGTGCCGCACTCCCGATAAAAAGGCTAAAAGTGAAACGCGATTTTACCTTCAGTCATACACTGGCAAATAATTTACTTTTTAATTTATATATAGTTCTTGCTTGACAAGAACTATAACGAACTACTGTACCGGTTTGCGATGTTTTCCTACCTTCATCACTCAACATAATTCGGCACTTATTTGCATAAAAGAGAGATTTAATGAACACCGCCGTACCATAGATAATCCTAACACCAAGTCTAAACCTACTACAGCCGCCGAACATTTTCTCTCCTCTCCTAATCACATTGCTAATGACATGCAACTATTAAATCCCCATAATGTGAAAAAAAAATTTCCAACCGAGACTCTATACGTATTAAGGCCAAAGAAGCTTTCTTAATTTCAAAGGGCCTTAAAGGCAGAACACTTGTACCTTATGGCCTCAACATTCGCGAAGAAACATATTATTCATTTCCGTATTAGTTTCCTTTCATTGTTTTCTGTATATTTTTCGTTATCTGCTAGTTTTATTTCTGTCTATCATTGTTATTTTTCTAGGTGGAGCCCTACGTATTTCCGTTGTTACGTAAACATGTCACCTATACATAAAAAAAACAATGTAAATTTTACCTCATTATACCTGAAGAAGGCTGGTTTGGGCAGCAGAAATATAGTACATCTTTAAATTTCTACCTACGTTGTATCGGTCTTTGCTTCTATACTCTAGTTTGCTCGCAGGATAAATTAAATCAGCTGCTTTTAGACATAGAAATTTGAAGTTTAAATTAACAGTGTTATCGGTTTTTTTTTTCTCAGTGAAATTGAAAACGCAATGAACAAAAAGTCAGAGGAATTTGTTAACCCATTGAAACAAACAACTGAACTCAGAGAAAAACAGCTTACACCGGGATATCGGGTGCAACCTCGCTTCAAGAACGTCGTTCATCTTTGGGAGTTTCTGCTCGAGCTTCTAGAAGAGGAAAGTTGTCGTTCATTGATAACTTGGAACAATAAGGAACGCAGGGAGTTTAAACTAAGAAACCCTGAGGAAGTCGCGACACGATGGGGGGTGGTTAAAAGACGAAGAGGGATGAATTATGAGAAACTGAGCCGAGCATTAAGATACTACTATGCGCAAGGCATTATTAAAAAGGTGAGTTGGTAAAAATCCCAAATTTCGTTCTTAAAATATTGAAAAACAAATTGTACCATACAAAAGCACTGTCATTTGAATGGTCACACCAAAAATGATTTCATCCGTAACCATATTATATGTCTCCATAATTGATTCTGGGAGTGTCGAACATGTTTTAAGGCATAGACCTTATTCATAAATGGCGGCCGATTTATTATTCTTCTATATTCATGCTAATCAGTCTACCAAGCCTCATTTCAGAGCAAAATTTTTTTTGAATTTTGCACATGCTAACGAGGCTTGGTAGGCTGATTAGCATGAATATAAAAGAATAATAAATCGGCCGCCATTTATGAATAAGGTCTATATTAATGATACATTTGTGCCCCATTTGTAGAGCCTTGCACATCTTCATTGGTATTTATAATTAATTAGTCATTCTTGCCTAATAGTTCTGAAAAGTTTTAAGACTGATAAGAACTAGCAGGCAAGGATGGTTACTAACTTGCATAATGTAACATGGGACTCAAAATGTCAAAAAACCTTGAGTGGGGGAGCTTGCAGTAAAGTTACTATTAAAAATATGCTGTCTTAGATTTTTAGGTCGACTGACTGGTCAGCAATTTTAAGCTAGAATGATTGACATCTTTGTAATAAAACCCTAATATTAGAACACATGTTTTATATCCATGTATAATCGGTGTTATTACATTTTTATATGAAACGTTAAGGTTTAAAAACCACTGCAAGAACCGTGTACGATCTAACTTGCACCACGTTGATCAAAACAACGTAAAAACATTCTCTCGACAAGGCACTACGGTCGGCCGAACCTGGCATAATCAGCGCTCAAAACTAGAAGGCAGAAACGGACAGATCTGTTTCGCCCTAAACTGGGTCATGAAACACTAAAATAAATAAAGTGTTTTCCTTTTGTTTCGTTGTTTTAGGTTAAGGGTCAAAGATTGGTCTACCAGTTTAACAAGCTGCCATACAAATACGAACCAGAAAGGATACAGTCTCTTTATCGTCTTCATCGCCCACGAAAGATGGATGAAACGTCAAATGAACAACTAAACAGAAGATTATTAGAGTCTCCGCCTCAACAATTTAATCCAGCCAACACCAGGTCCTCAGTATTTAATCCCACCAGTACTCCCCACGGGAAAGGCTGCTCGTGGCCAGTGACACCCATACCTACTCGTCCTGTTTGTTGGCACCCAGTCTTTCCAGCTCCTGTATCAAGAGCCTGTGCTATGCAAAGTAGGATCATTTTTCCACCCGCCAATGCACTGTCCTCATTTTCTATATCGCTGGATGTTGAACCAGTAAATCCTGTTTATCCTGCTTATGTTAAACCAGTAAAACCTGTTTATCAGGCTTATGTTAAACCAGTAAAACCTGTTTATCCTGCTTATGTTAAACCAGTAAAACCTGTTTATCCTGCTTATGTTAAACCAGTAAAACCTGTTTATCCTGCTTATGCTAGACATGTTTCCGCCACTGCATCAATCCCCGTTTCTGTAATTCAAAAAGCAGCATAATGTCTGTTTTCATACACTTTAACTGCATGCAATCATTATTTTTTTTGTGTGTATTTTTATATATTTACCACACAAAAAAAAATAGTTAAAAGAGTTTCAAAGAATAAGAAAAAAAACACATGACGCAGTAAGTGGTTGTGACGCTCAAAAGAAACAACCAGGCTTGTAATATTAGATATTATTTTAATTTATTTATAGAATTTGACAAATAGATGAATAAATAACGTGGCTATCTGAGTACTAGAGCGGTTTGTAATAGCCCATTTCGAAAAATACCATAATAATCTTTTATGCGCAGGCTCAGCCTCACCGGGGTGTAATTATTCAAGTCTCCTTTGTCAGAATGGCACAATGGAATTCAGAGTACATGTAGGAACGCTAGGACGTAGCATTGTGTGTTCGTATATGAAATGTGCACCGTATGCAAATTGCCAAGAATTGAAGTTGAAGCATAGCACGTGCAGTTCGTGCTGGAAACAAATGAAATTGGAAAAATCAGGCTTACATCAAGCACCACCCAAACCTGCACATTAAAGAGTATTACCGTATTTTTCGAAGTGGCCTATTGAGTGTCGAAAGTAATTTTCTTATGGTGGTGACCAGAATGGATGTTCCAAAATCAGGTTGGACCACCTCAGACACCTTATTGAGACTTATATAACGGAGTAACTGGTTAGCTTTCAGTTGAGGTTAGGGGGTAGCAGTTTATATAGTTAAATTTAGATCTAAACAACCCGAGAAGCTAGGTGGTACTCTGATACGGTAGGTTATGTAAGCCTAAGCCTAGCTGAGGTCACAGGTTCAATCCTGAGTGGGGATTTTAGATTTTCTTTTTTACACTTAAAAATTTATTGAAAATAAATTCTAAGTGTCGACATTACGTTATATAATAGTCCTTTTTACAGTTGTGTGCTTGGTGACCTTGCCTTTGAGTGGAAGCGAGGCTGGAGGTGACCTTGCTTTGATACAGACCTTGGAGCTTTTCAGATGTAAATTTAGCTAGTTAGAATGAGAAAAGCATTGTTAACATATGAAAGGCAGAAAGGTTTGTATCAAAGCAAGGTCACCTCCAGCCTCGCTTCCACTCAAAGGCAAGGTCACCAAGCACACAACTGTAAAAAGGACTATTCTCAGTAAGTGTCCGAGGTGGTCCAACCTGATTTTGGAGTATCCATTCTAGTCACGACCATTTTCTAATTGCTTTGATTTTGCATTGTTATGTTACTTTAATTTTATCAACCAATCAGAAGTAAAACTAAGACCAATCGCGACTTGCTCGCACGCGTTTTCCGGCGCTTGTCGTCGGTGACGCCGATTTCCCTTTCGTAAACAAGCGATGCCATTTTTAACGGTCGATGCCATCATTAGCTTTCACTGATTGGTAACCAGGCCTTTTGTAATGGTCGATGCCATTTCTCTCTTGTTTATGCCTGGATTGAGATGAAAGTAGGCTATCATTATTAGATAAAACTAGGTTTAGGTAAAGCGATTATTAGATCTAAGCTAGATTCGTGGTTAGGTAAGATTTGGGGTTAGGGTGACCCGTTATTGATACATATTAAGAAAAGCACCTTTTATAATTAAAATTTTCTTGGGTTTGCCGGATCAACCCAGTGGTCTTAGTGGTAAAGGAGAGATGCTTGCATGTAGAGGTTCCGGGTTCGATTCTAGGTAATTTATTAAATGGCATCGTTGTTTACGAAAGGGAAAATTGCGTCGGTGACATGTATTTGCTTCGTGCTCTGATTGGCTAATTGGTTTGTCCGTGACTATGGTGATTGGCCAGAGTAATTAAAACTAGTATGGTTTTATTTTTACGACACTAAACTATTTTTCAGTTTACGAAAATCAAAGTTTACCAAGCAAGAAAGGTCTGAGGATGAAATGCTTAAGCATAATCAGCAGTAATAAAAAATAAAAATAAAAACATCCTGAACTGTGACCATCCAAATAAAAGTTATTGAACATTACTTTCCTATGAGATTCTCTTGTTTATCACGCAATAGTTACGCAATACTGGGAGGTTCTAACTTTTGAGTCTGTGGATGAAATACTGGTAAACAAAGTGACAAAAGAAAAAGATATTTCAGTTTTATACTATCGTAAAATTCTGAATCTAAGCCCTAGGTTTATATTAGTTTGTTTAACCCCCACCCCCACCCCCGAGACAACTTCACTGAGCGTTTATATGAAAGTTTGGCTACTGCAGTAAATAACTGAGTCACGTCCTGTCTTTGAACTGGGGACGAGATGGAGGCATCTCGTCCGGGTAGGGTGGCCAAAGTGTTTATATGATTAAAATATGATATAAAGCCCTAAAAATTTGTCCCGTCTGACCCCCCACCCAATTGAGTTCGCGATCCTCATGTCAACGGCTAGTGGAATTTTCAAAGAAATATGTGAAAAGTTAGCTCACCCGGAATAACTCAGGGAGGAGGGGGGAAGGTTGTCTAACGGGTAACCGAGAGCATATAAGGGGGCCTTTTTTTCGCCGGGAGGACTTATATTCGGGGGAGCTTATTATTTAAGGGAATTTCACATTTCAAAAATAATTGGGCTTGTAATTGAAGAGCAAATCTTAAACTATCTGAGCAGTGCAAAAAGGGAAGCTTTTTTGCGACAAAACAAAATGGGCATCAATTAACGCGTTCTTTTAATGGTAACTATAAAGGGGCAACCAACAAGGAATGCATAGGAAAACGTTTATAATGGAGCCAGTCTATTTCGTTTTAGTGAGACTATGTGAAAGCCCAAAAAAGATTGCCAATCGGATATTTTGGGTTCTTTTAGCGGATTAGAATATTATACGGTACGTTAGAAAAACAACGACGTTTATTTACAATAATACTGTAAGACTTCTTGAATATGTTCTTCAGTGAACTGTTATCATTTTACCAGCGAATGTTGTTAACAGTACTATATATTTACATAGCTAACTAAGAATAAATCATTTTCTCTTGACAAAGCAAATGTGTTTCCATGAACATAAAATATTTACAAACAAATGTAATGCATTAAACCTCTTCTAGCTTCACCTATGATGAAGTCTACGAATTCTCAATACCAAAGTCTATCATTTTATCATTATCACATTTTACAGGTAGATGGAAATGTCTTAAAAACGGGATAAACTGGCTTCCAACGACCTAAAACTAAACGGCGGAAATGACAGCAACGTCCGTGGGTAGACAGGAGGAAACATGATTCTACTTCCGGTATGTCCACTTCCGCAACTGCAGATTGAAGGAGAGGAGCATGGAACTAAGCACATGGAACACTTTGGGGTGTGAACAGCGGGCCAGGACCAAACTGTCCTAACAGGAGTACTGGTGGGGACGAAAGCTGAAGGTTTTAGCATAAAGGTACTGGTTTTTGATGGCGATGGTGGCGTGACTGGTCTTCGTTCTTGTTCGTCGTTGATACTTGCTCTTATCTTACTTGCGTGACGTAAGGATCTTGTCACGCCAGGCTCATATTTGTAGGGGAGTTTGTTAAACTTGTATACCAACCTTTGACCAGGGACCTAAGTAAGAATAAGTTAAGAACGATTACTAACACGCCGTTAAAGATATATTTACCTAAAATATATTTAATTCATATTATCTATTAATATTTTCCAGTAATAAGAAACACTCTTCAAGTGTTTGTCTTTCATAGCTTTGTTTTCAAGTTTTTACGTTCTATAATAATCTTAACCCTCCTTATTATTCAACCCCACTTCCTAACGGGTTATCGGTTATTTGTTAGAATGATATTGAACCAATATTGTTGCCAGGGTCTTATCAACAATGTCAAAGCATTACTGTTACTAGGGTCTCATTGTCTGTAGACCTTTGATCACTTTAACAAAAAAACTTTTTTGTTTTTGGATGACATCCTTAAATGTGACCATTTTAATGAATGGTATTGAGCAATACGTGTGACCGTTTTAATGAAAGCTAATGAGCAGTAGGTAACCCGGTGGTACTGTTTATTATGCTGTACAAGGTGGTTCCATCTTTTGAGTCGTGGATGAAATCTAAGTGTGACTATTCAAATGAAAGATATTGAGCAGTACTTTCATGTGGTACTGTTTGTTATGCTGTACAAGGTGGTTCTTACTTTTAAGTCTGTGGATGAAATCCTAAAGTGTGACATTCAAATGAAAGCTATTGAGCAGTACATTTCTGTGGTACTGTTTATTATGCTGTACAAGGTGGTTCTAACTTTATTTTGAGTCGATTCGAGTCTGTGGATGATCATGAAATCCTAAAGTGTGACCATTCAAATGAAAGCTATTGAGCAGTACTTTTCTGTGGTACTGTTTATTATGCTGTACAAGGTGGTTATAACTTTCGAGTCTGTGGATGAAATCCTTAAGTGTGACCATTCAAATGAAAGCTACTGAGGAGTCTTTTCCTGTGGTACTTTTTATTATGCTGTACAAGGTGGTTCCGTCTTTTGAGTCGTGGATGAAATCTAAGTGTGACTATTCAAATTAAAGATATTGAGCAGTACTTTCATGTGGTACTGTTTGTTATGCTGTACAAGGTGGTTCTTACTTTTAAGTCTGTGGATAAAATCCTAAAGCGTGACATTCAAATGAAAGCTATTGAGCACTACTTTTCTGTGGTACAGTCCATTATGCTGTACAAAGTAGTTCTAACTTTATTTTGAGTCGATTTGAGTCTGTGGATGATCATGAAATCCTAAAGTGTGACCATTCAAATGAAAGCTATTGAGCAGTACTTTTTTGTGGTACTGTTTATTATAGTACAAGGTGGTTATAACTTTCGAGTCTGTGGATGAAATCCTTAAGTGTGACAATTCAAATGAAAGCTACTGAGGAGTACTTTCCTGTGGTACTTTTTATTATGCCGTACAAGGTGGTTCTAACTTTATTTTGAGTCGATTTGAGTCTGTGGGTGATAATTTTTATTATGCTGCCAAAGGTGGTTCCATCTTTTGAGTCGTGGATGAAATCTAAGTGTGATCATTCAAATGAAAGATATTGAGCAGTACTTTCATGCGGCACTGTTTATAAAGTTGTACTGGTGGTTTCATCTTTTGAGTCTGTGGATGAAATCTGATGATCATATCATTCAAATAAAAGCCAGTTTTTTGCCACAGTGCTGTTTCACTATCCTGTATAGATGAGTTATTGAACAGTTTTTTGTCCTGTGGTTTTCTTGCCTTAGGACTGAATTAGTCATTCGCCACATTCACCTATACTCAATGGCATATTCACTGGTCAATGAAAAGCTAATTTACAATAGTTTGTATACTTGTGTACTAACCTTCTTAATAATTCCTTGTTGATAGTAAAATCTCAAAGATCGGCTCAGTTTGTCAAAATTCATTGCTTTTTTTCTTTTAAACAGCCCCCATCGTCTCGCCACTTCGCTGGGGTTTTTCAGTTTAAACTCCCTTCGTTCCTTATTGCTCCAACTTATCAATAAACGACAACTGTCTTCTGCGAGAAGTTCCAATAGGTATTCCCACAGATGAACGACATCCTTATAGCGAGGTTCTTTAACATTTAGACTCTGTTGCTGTTTTCCGTCGGACAGGCTGAAAACCTCTTTCGGCCTCGACTCGGGAGCTACTTTCTCTTTGTCTTCAGTTGCTTCATCTAAAAGAAAAAACATTTCTGATGTGTTACTGGTTGCCTGGAGCTCAATACAATAGCTTCGGAGGTTAGTTTTCTTAGTTAAAATTTTGAGCAATTAAGAAATATGAAAATTGTCTTCTGCCGCCAAAGTTTATCATCGGTGCCTTTTAACCGTTTTACGTGTTACTCCAATAATACCCAATTGGACAAATGAAAAATGCTTAAATCTATTTTACGCTTGAAAAACAAAACTGCTAACCTTCATAAGAATGGTCACAATTTAGAAGTTGTTCCAGCAAAGCCATTACATTGCCTTCGGCAAATATTAATCCGTACCATACAAAATAACGTAATGCTCAATACCTTTCATTTGCCGAAATGTGAACTTCATTTAAGCCGTATTTTATCCAAAATCTCAAGCCTGACAATGTCTTGAATGACAATATCTTTGTTAGCATTGTTGTTTTTAATATTTGAACTAATTCCTCAACGAATGTTTGGAAAACAGGTCAATTCTCCAATGAAGTGGATAAAACATTCCATGAAGAAAGCCATTTAAACATTCTCCACAGCTTTTAAAACTTACAAAAAATACTGATCCTGGCCTATGCTGAAATTGTATGGATCACTTAACAAATGGTCGCACATATACAAAGTCATATTAAACAAGCATAAGAATTGCGGAAATTGATGCCCGGGAAACGGGAAAAGCGTTTTGCTTATACCGGTCTCTACTTATTGTGCCATGGGAATTACCCCATCCATCTACATGTATCGGGATGGGTATTAAGTATAACAACAGACAACTAACTAGTGATATTTACCTCGCGCATTTGCTATTACCGAAGTGACTCTATGCATGTTGTCTTCGATTCCTCGTGGATTTATGTCACTCCCAACTTGTTCCGCAAACTCAATTTCATTTCTAGCTTCAAGGTGCGCTAATTTATAAAATGATTCTCCAGACAGGAAGTTTTAATAACCGTCTTCCTATCGTTGTATCCTGTTTACATAAAGAAATGTTTGAAAAATTGGACGTTAATCACGTAGGTTCGACCAACCGACCTGATCACCGCACAATTGACGTAAGTGCCTTTCTTATGGAAATGTCGTCACGCTTTGTGAATGCTTACATGACGATGTTGTTATAGAGTCTCCGTCGGCTATTTTTAGTATCAATTTGAAAAGCCAAAAGTTATATTTATATCGATGGAAATCTAAAAATAATGGTCCGTTTTTGTAAACAAATTAATTCTATATTTATTTAGTGCACTGAAACAATTAACAAGTGTGTCCATTATATTAGTCTACCACTGATGCATGGATGACTGGTAAGAATGAGAAATAACTTGGAACTTTTTAAATTTTTCAAGTTCTGTCGTTGCATCTTAAATGGCATAAAATAACTTACGTTTGCTGTTAAAGCAAGAAATTAACTTGATATCTTTCTCTTGGTGCTACAAAAACATTTCATGTATTAGTAAATTAATTTATTTGACCAGCTTTCACTCCCAGAGTCAATTATTGAGACATGTAGTGTAGTTCTAACTTTTGAGTCTGTTGACGAAATCCTATGGTGTGACCATTCGAATGAAACCTCTTCAGCAGTACTTTTGCATGGTACCATTTGTTCTAACTTTTAAGTCTGTTGATGAAATCCTATGGTGTGACCATTCGAATGAAACCTCTTCAGCAGTACTTTTGTATGGTACCATTTGTTCTAACTTTTGAGTCTGCTGACGAAATCCTATGGTGTGACCATTCAAATGAAACCTCTTCAGCAGTACTTTTGCACGGTATCATTCGTTTTTCATTATATTACAAAATAAAATTTGTGAGTTTTCTTGAATTTTGATATTTGGCACCCATAAAGGAACGTTAGGATGTCATTTTATTGCCTTTAAAGGAGACTTTGTGAAAGCAAATACAGTTTGAGATTTTCGGATCTTTTAGCTGTTAATTTCAGCGGCAGAAAATTTTAGGGAAAGGAACCTGTTATCCACCAAATTTGCTTGAGTTTTCTCCTTTCCGAAAATTATAGCCTGCCATACTTTGCACCCGGAACGACATTTTGTATCCCTCAGAAAACAAAAAGCGTTAAATTTTCCGATGTTGCGAAAGTTTGAGGCGACATTTTATTAAAGAAAGCCGAACAGCTTCCGAACAGCTTCCGAACATCTTCCGAACATTTTCCGAACACTTTTTATCCCTTCCTGAAACAAAAGGCGTTAAATTTTCCGATGTTACGAAAGTTTGAGGCGACATTTTACTAAAGAAAGCCGAACAGCTTCCGAACAGCTTCCGAACATCTTCCGAACATTTTCCGAACACTTTTGATCCCTTCCGGAAACAAAAGGCGTTAAATTTTCCGATGTTACGAAAGTTTGAGGCGACATTTTACTTAAGAGGGGCTATTTCAATATTTACTTCAACACATAACGCCTAGGAGTGTTAAAATCAAAGTATAGAGCAAGGCTAATACTACGTAGAACATTTAACGAGACAACGACATGATAGAGCCCAAACTGAAAGCCAAAATGCAACCGTGGACAGCTGTTTCGACCTGGTTGGGTCTCGTCAACACGGTGTAGCAGCAAAAAGATAGAAAAACTAGCGCGAACGCCAATTCTCTACCAAATCGCACGTGGTGATAGCAACAGATGAGCTCGTATTCAAACGTTTGCCAACTGACCCACGTCACAGCGGCGCGTGACCATGAGTAATAGGCAAAGAATTTGAAATATCATGTCGTTGTCGCGAGCTCATCGAGCTCATCTGTTGCCATTAACACTTGCGATTTGGTAGAGAATTGGTGTTCGCGCTAGTTTTTCTATCTTTTTGCTGCTACACCGTGTTGACGAGACCCAACCAGGTCGAAACAGCTGTCCACGGTTGCATTTTGGCTTTCAGTTTGGGCTCTATCGTGTCGTTGTCGCGTTAAATGCTCTACGTAGTATCAGCCTTGCTCTATACTTTGATCTCTCTTTTTGGCTGACTAGATCTGCTCCAGATCCTACGTGGCACCAGCAGCATTTTCGTTCGCGGTCCTTTGCTTCTTATATTCACTTGGAGTACATGTTATGCAGTAGATAACATTTACGGAGGTGCATGTAAAACGATCAGTGATTTTAATAGATCGTTTGGGTCCTGTTATTTTGTCCGCGTTGTGAATGAAAGGACAAGTGTTACATCGTGTGCGTGTGCATTTGAAAGTTCCCGGTACATCGTCAGATTTCAGTGCGCTCGTAACTAGAAAGTTGCCTAGCTACGCTAACCTTTTTGTAGGCCACATCGAAGACAAATTTTTTAATCAGTACCACGGAACCAAACCTGAACTCTACGGCCGCTACATCGATGATTGCATTGGCGCTACCTCTTCCAGTAAAGAGGAACTTAATCAATTCATAACTTCTGTCAATACTTTTCATCCAGCTCTAAAATATACCTGGGAAATTTCCGAAACCTCAGTCGCTTTTCTTGACATTAATATTTCAATCAACGGTAACAGTTTATCCACAAGTGTGCACTACAAACCTACAGATTCCCACAGTTATCTGTTACATTCATCCTCACATCCATCGCACTTTAAAAACGCCATTCCGTATTCTCAATTTCTCAGACTTCGACGTCTATGTAGTGATGACTCTGATTTTTCCAACAAATCAGAAGAAATGTGCCAGTTTTTCAAGAAACGTGGGTACCCTGACTCTGTTGTTAATACGGGCCAACAACGTGCACAACAGATCGACAGACAATCAGCACTACAAATGCCACAGATGGAAGAGAACGAGAGAATTCCATTCACCCTCACTTTCCACCCACACAACAACACAGTCAAAAGCATCATTTTAAAAAATTTCAAATTACTCCAAAACGACCCCGAAACTGGCAGAATTTTTTCACAACCCCCACTAATTTCATTCAAACGTGACAAAAACATAGGCAACTTTCTAGTTACGAGCGCACTGAAATCTGACGATGTACCGGGAACTTTCAAATGCACACGCACACGATGTAACACTTGTCCTTTCATTCACAACGCGGACAAAATAACAGGACCCAAACGATCTATTAAAATCACTGATCGTTTTACATGCACCTCCGTAAATGTTATCTACTGCATAACATGTACTTTTTGCAAAAAGATATACATTGGCGAAACAGGAGGAGACTGGGCGACCGTTTTCGTGAACATCTCCGAGACGTTGAAAAAAATGACAAAGACGCATCCAAACCAGTCGCGCGCCATTTTAATCTTACTAACCATTCTAAACAACACATGACAATCTGCGGCCTTTCCCTACACCAGGGTAACACAGAAAGCCGTAAAAACCTAGAACAAAAAATCATCTTTCAAATCGGCACTCTCAAACCCCACGGAATCAACGAACGCTTTTCATTCAACTAATCTACATTTGTTTTTCACGTCACCAAATTTCCACCAATAGCGTAGCTCCACCGCTTACTATATAAACCACACACTACCCACAATTCCTTGATTCGCTCCGACGAAGGGCTAGCGCTCGAAACGTCAGCTATTTGAATCTTTTTACGGTGGTCAATTTACCTTATCGACTCAGTCGATAAAACTAAATTTACGAATACAGCCGCCTCTCATCGGTCCAGGCCCCTAGCGGCTGTATTTGGCTGTTGGCTGCCCACGCCCTTGGCCGTTGGCCGCGTCTTTCGATTCGCCCCATTCCGCGCTCGTTAATTTATACTGTAGAAGCAGAGGCCGATACAGCGTATAGATGTTTAGTTGAAGTTTTATTTTTAATTTTTATTTTAATTTTTAATTTTACCCGTCTTCTTTTAGGTACAATGAGGAAAATTTACATTTGATATACTGAATTAGATAGAGACAGTGCTTGCGTATATGTTATCCGTTTTTACGTATTTCCGTTATTACGCAAGCAATTTCTCAATATATCACGTACTGACCAATGCAAACTTTCCTCGTTGTGCCTGAAGAAGGCTGGTTTGGCCAGCCGAAATATACGCAAAAAAAAAACAACTAAAAACAATATGTTGTAGCGATCTCTACTTCTACGTACAGGTCGTACAGTACCATTCTTCATTTGTTTAAGCCGATTAGACTATTAATTTCCCTGGGGGACTCCCATATAAAAATGACGGGGGTGCTCGTCGTACCTTTTAGGGGTCAAAATTTGTAGTTTGGTACCGCTTAGGGTACGAAAATCTAAAATGACCACCGTTGGATTTATCACGGTACCTTTTAGGGCCATTGAGCCAAAAAAATATGACAGAAATAGGACATGCATTGTTTTAAATTGGTACCTCTTAGGGGTAAAACTCTTTTTGAGCCATACCCTTCAAACGAGATTCTGGTACCTTTTCGGGTGTTTTTCGAAAATTTCTGACGAGAACCCCCGTCATTTTAATATGGGAGTTCCCCCCCCCCCCCCCCCCCCGGGATTAATTTGATCCAACGTACATCAGCAGGATTGTCGTCCACGGTCGCCAGAGATTTTTAGTCTAGAATAGGGTATCATTTTCCGCGAAACTGATCAGTTACGTGAAGAATTTAGTCTAGACAAGGTTTACTGGCAAATGGCATTTAAAAATCGGTACGGCGGGAAGTACGGCATTTTTACTGACCCCTGTTAACTAATAAGTGTGATAGTGAACGAGTTTCTGGAAAATAGCGAGTCTGGAATAGGTCTAGGATAGGGTAGGTTTTTTCGGTGTTTAGTCTAGTATAGGGTTGCAAAAGGCACACCCCCACCCAAAAATTTGCAGAGTACCCCCCCCCCCCCCCCCCCCCCCCCCCACGGGCCCTGAGCAAACATATGGTGGTGTAGTGCTAAGTTTTCCCATGGCTCTTTAAGATAACTTTTATTTAAATGACTAGTTTTCCCGACATTTTATTGTATTGAGTCAGTTTCACCTACAATAGGTATAATTTTGAAATATATCGAGGGTACTGACTGTTATAACCCTCAAATCTATTCGTACCACACAAAGTAAAGAGAAAGCTAAAACTACGCGGAGTCGGTTTTTTGGAAGTTGACACCATGAGTGAGCAAATATCGAAATCTGAACCCCTTACAACCCCCTTTCGGTGTTGTATATTCTGTATTTTGCTATCTATTATCTTAATTTTGGATGTGTGATCTGCTAATAAAGATTGTTGAATTGTTGTTGTACAGTCGAACCTCTCCTTACGGATATCTCTCTAATACGGACACTTTGCTCTGTCCCTTCGGTGTCCGTATTAGAGAGGTTCAACTGTAGTTATAAGTACATGGAGCCAGGGGATTGTCATTATTTTTAACCCTTAAACTCCCAAGAGTGCCAAAAATCAAACTTCAAGAAAAATCCCAAATTTCATTTTGTAAAGCATAAATTGAAAACCAAATAGTTATACCATGCAAAAGTACTGCTGAAGAGGTTTTATCTGAATGGTCACACCATAGGATTTCGTCGACAGACTCAAAGTTAGTACTTATTAGATGTCTTCATAATTCACTCTGGGAGTGAAAGGGTTAAAAGGCCGATTAGATTTGCACTTGTGATGAATATTGCCTTCAATCCATGGCCACCAGAATAAGAAATCAAGAGACAACATATGTCGGTTTAAAAAACAACGACATTTATTTACAGTATTTACACTATTTGTGTAATAAGTTCATGAACTTAAAATATTTACATGATAATGCAATGCATTTAATGTCTTCTAACTTCACAGAAGTTGTTTTCTAAGAAATTCTTGTCTCATTGTCTATCGTTACATTTTCCAGGCAGCTGGAAATGCCTCAAAAACAGGTGAAACCGGTTCAACCGGCTTAAAAACAAAAGGAAATGACAGCGACGTCAGTTGGTTGACAGGAGGGAACATAATTCTACTTCCGGTACTTCCACTTCCGCTGGTGCAGATTAAAGGAGTGGACCCTGGGCACAAGCACATGGGACACCTTGGGATGTGCACGACGGGCCAGGACCAACTTTTGCTAAGAGGGGTACTGGTGGGGATCATAGCTGAAGGTTCTTGCATAAAAGCAGTGGTTTTCTGTGGAGATGGTGGCGTGACTGATGGTGATGGTGGCGTGACTGGTCTTCGTTCTTGTTCGTCGTGGATACTTGCACTTATCTTGCTTGCGTGACGCAAGGATCTGGTCACGCCTGGCTCATATCTGTAGGGAAGTTTGTTGAACTTGTACACCAACCTTTGACCAGGAACCTAAGTAAGAATTAAATAATAAAGATCAATAACACGCCAAATGTTTTTATACTGGCAATAATTTCTTGTAAATCGAATTGATAAAAATGTTGTAGATAATTATAGAACCTCTATCAAAATGATAAAAGAGATTCCAGAAGTTCCAGTTCCAGTTTCGTTTTCAAGATTTTGCCTTCCATGTTCATGTGATATTCCACGTTGACAGCCGTTTTTATGGGTTTTCGGTTAATGGTGAACAGTACTTAACTTTAAAATGCAAGCGGTATTGTTGCAAGCTAGGTATCCTTGTCTGAGATTATTTGACACTTTTTATTAGTTTCGGCAAAAGAAGAAATTTCGTTCTTTAACCTTGGCTCAGATAACTGTTTCGTTTTTGGATGAAATGTTTACTGAGTGCAGTGTGGCATTCAAACAAAATTTTCTGAGCAGTACTTTCACGTGGTTAATTAATAGTCATGTTAAACAAGATGTTCTCATTGCTAAATTATGACCATTTCGATGAACGTTATTCGGTAAACTTGACTGCTGTTATTCCCTTCATGCTGGGCAAGGCAACTCTAGCTTCGTACTGTGGATGAAATTCTAAAGTGTCTAAAGTGTGACCATTGAAAAACTAAATTGAGCAGTACTTCCCTGTGATACTGTTTATGATGCTGTACAAGATTAACCTTTGACGGTGTGTTTCGAACATAATTCATAACAAAGCCAAATTAACCTAGCTAGCATATTGTGTTTCGCATCTCAGTTGCCATGGTAATCAGCAAAAACGCGCATTATACTGTACCTATATATACCCTCATAGATTTGTTGGATGTTCCTTTTTTGGTAGTTCTTAACAAAAACGCCGCCATATCGTTCAAAGTAAGATATATTAAAATATAGCTTTCACTACAATTTTGTTACACAATGAATATCAAAGTAGTATAATTGTTTCGAGCAGAATCCGAATGGAATTTTGTTGCTCGAACATAGTTTTGAGCAGAATACGCGATTTTATGTGAATTGCGGAGGCAGAATACGCCAATTTACCAGCAGAATTTATCCAATCTAATCGCAAAACCTATGAGTACATTGAATGGGAACATCAGAATATTAGCTAACAATCAACTAACCTTCTTAATAATTCCTTGTTGATAGTAATATCTCAAGGCCCGACTCAGTTTCTCATAATTCATTCCCTTCTTTCTTTTCATCAGCCCCCATCGTTTCGCCACTTCGCTGGGATTTTTCAGTTTGAATTCCATGCGTTCCTTATTGCTCCAACTTATCAATGAACGACAGCTGTCTTCTGCGAGAAGTTCCAGCAGGTATTCCCACAGATGAACGATGTTCTTGTATCGAGGTTCTTTAGCATCTGAAGTCAGTTGCTCTTTTCCTTCGGAATGGCTGAAAAGCTCTTTGGATTCCTCACGAATTGCTTTCTCTTTGTCTTCAGTTGCTTCAACTAAAAGAAACACAAATTAATTGTTACTGGCTGCATCTTAAACTCAATACAATAGCTTGCAAGGTTTCTACGGCACCATTCATGGCAAGTTACGGCTTGGAAATTATAAATGAATTGTCTCCACCAGTAGTTTATCATCATTGGTTTCGGTTTTATTCCAAAAACTACCCATGAAAAAATGCTAAAATCTGTATGTTTTGCAAAAACGTCGAACATAAAAACAAAACAACACAATAGAGAATTAATTCTCTTAACTGTCTGATACAAATCATCACAAAGTTCAGTTGAAGTCATCAACAACCTTCGGCAAGTGTAAGAACTAGCTGTCCCATTTGCTAAAAGAGTACTACCACATTTGTTCTTTTTACTCCTGCAACCATGTTAACTCTGAGTCTTTTTTGTTGAATATATTTAGCACCCTAAGAATGTCTCGGCTAACGAGTGTATGCATCGATCTACTTATTTGGCTTAATTCCTCAACGAGGACCGACCAGTCCATGAGAAGACCGTTATATACATCAATTAAATATATGTTAAGAACTAACATATTCAAAACATTTTCGACAGCTTTTTCAAGCTACGAAAAATACAGATGCCGAATGAATTTGCTTCGTGTTGAGATGTTGCCGGAGATTCTAATAGTTCTATGGACTTATTTAATGTAATGCTCCACGGCACATTATGTTAGTAGTACTCTGTATAGTAGAATTACGGAACTCGATACGGAACTTGTCGCCCGGGAAAAAAATTCCCTATACACTCTTGCGTGTGCCAGGGGAATATCCCTTTCTGGCTGCAATAACACGGGTGGATTGGCTATTAAAAAAGGCAACAGAAAAACAAGCTAAGCAGTGAAGTGATATATACCTCGCCCATATGCCATCATTGAAGTGACCATGTTCTCTTCGATCGCCAGCAGTGTGCAAACTTTGCGAACTACAAAATGATTTAATTTCTATGATCTACAAGATGCTTCTATTTATACACAAATATTCTACAGCAGGAAGTTGTAATCACGTTACCTATTTGGCCATCCTGTTTACGAAAGGCATTGTTTGACAAATTATGGGTCATTTACGTGGGAAGGCTTATGGGGCAGTAAAGACGTCAGCACAATCTGTCACGCCTGACACGTTTTACATGACGCCGCTGCATTCGCTACTGGTCGCTTGGTTTCTAATTCTTATTTCTTAAAAGTGATTATGAAGCTAAATATCGATTTTGAACTGAAGGCAAACAGTGCTACAGACTAGAAGTTTATAGAACATCATAATCTATCGCTTATGTTACTTGCGCGCGTGGAACCGTATACATTACTGACCTGTAATCTTAACGTATTAGCATATCGATGCTATTATAATCGATTATGTTAGCAAATATTAATGCTACTGATAACAGTCAAGTTGTAGTTACTTTCGACCATACAACCGCAAAACAAGAAATAAATAATCTAAAATCGTTGCTCTTTCGTTAGCAGCAAAGCTGTTTTTGTTTAAAACAAATATATAAAACAAAGAAAGCAAATGAATAGCCGCCATTGACGTCAATAGCGTGACACGGTTGCTGGTGTTACGCGACTCGAACTGAGACCGGAAGAACATTATGCTAATAATCGGAAGACAACAAAGCGAGGAAGTCCAAAATGTGTTCCGGGCGACAATTTTTAAATAAAGTTCCCTTTATTTTTGTGCCTTTTCATTGTCCAATCATTACCATTATTATGTTATAACATCCTCTCGTCATTTTAAGTCTTAAAGTTGTTTGGTTTAATTTTAAACGATTGAAATTATTTAAATTAGTTAAAAAACGGTTTTTTTTTTAATGTTGGAATCATCTAGATTTCTTTATTGCTTTTTAGTTGTTCCAATACTTTTTCAATACCAACACCAATCAAACAGATAACGGTTTGGAAATGCAAAGACAAGATAATAAACGATAAAAACCTACCATTGTCAAGGTATAAAACTACAATGTGGAACTATTCTGCGAGTTTTAAGAAGTATTCCAACACTACTTTGAAAATAACATCCTAAATTTCATTGTTCGGGAAAATGATCACTAATGCTAAATGTACTGCTCAATTAAACCTAGAGACTTCATTTACTTAAAAAATGTTCAAGACAAGCTTAAAACTGAAAAAGCCGAAATTTCAACACTGATCTTGTGCATAGATTTTACACCACTTTTTTCAATTTGTAATTTGAATTATTGCAGACAACTTATATAAAGGCACAAAAATGATACAGTACAACGCAATCCCAAGCGTTTTTTTAAACATTCCTCGTCGGGTGTAGCCTCAATGCCCCTGAAATGTGGAAAATGTGATCTGCCGTAAATGCCTAGAAATGAACTTCTTTCTTTATGTGCAGTTGGCTGACTTAATAATATATAATTTTTTAATTACGATTTGGCAGATAAAAATATTAAAACCGTGAAGGATGATTTTGATAACTATAGCGAATTGTTTACTCGTGTCAGTGAGATTAACATTCTATAGCCCCAGTGTGACATTCAAATAAAACATTTGAATAGCAAATCCGCCGATCCATTACATTTTAATAGCCGTATCGGTTAATCGACAAAGTTTTGCTCAAATTCGAATCCGTAAATAATTTGTGAAGTTTTGAGATTTAATAAGGAATGCTCTGACTTGAGTCCTTGTAGTCTTCATGCATGGCGGGGGAGTATATTTTATCCGGTCTTCCAGATTTTTCTCGGCGTTGTACATGTTGTGGGTCAGGCTCCGCAACCGGCATTTTTAGGGTCACATGTGCCAAACATCAAAATTCAAGAAAAATCCCAAATTTCATTTTGTAAAATTTTGAAAAACAAATGATACGATACAAAAGTACTGCCAAATATGTTTCATTTGAATGGTCACACCATAGGATTTCGTCCACAGAGGCAAAGTTAGAACTACCTTACATATCTCCATAATTGACTCTGGGAGTGAAAGGGTGTAAAGTAATAGTCTTAAATAAATTCTGGGTCACGTAGACAGAGTTTATAAACAACCACACAGGGGGCCTTCACGTCATCTCAGCCGCGACAAAAACAAAAGAACAAGATGTCTGAAGAGGGTTGACATTCGTTTCTTTGGTCCAGTGGTATTTCTAATTGCGTCAGCCATAAGTTAAGGTCGCTCTATTACCTTTTGTCTGTGGGTGAAATCCTAAAGTGTGACCATTTACTAATTGAAATGAAGCTACTGAGCAACACTTGTGGTACTTTTTATTATGCTGTACAAAGTGGTTCTAACTTATGAGTCTCAGTGGACGAAATTCCAAAGTGTGACTATTCAAATGAAAGCTATTGAGCAGTACTTTTCCGTTGTGCTGTTTATTATGGTGTACAAGGTAGTTCTAACTTTTGTGTCTGTGCCAAAATCCTGGAGTGTTATTATTTAAATGAAACGCCGGATTCTATATTAAGCCGGCACTGGGTCGGTCAGTCTGCGGTTTATAAGATCATTTAATACTGCTGTACAAAGTCGTTGCAACTTTTGATTTGTAGCAGTACTTTCGGTTAGTGCTGTTTCTTTTGCATTTGCAAAATGTGATTTAGTCTACTTTTGCAGTTTTGGTATTTTTGCAAATCAAGCCCGGGGCAGCTCATACCATACATCAGGAAGTCTATTGTTACTTAATAACTGTGGAGTCAAAATATTATGACCACGATTATTTTAATTGGGGCACGACTATTTATATTGATGAATAACACTAACTGCTGTAAACTGAGACAAACACATCCATAGGAAGCTTTAAGACGCAAATGACTTTAATCATTAAGTGGGAAGTTGGTTGTGGTTAACGGGAAGATGGCTTTAAAAAGTTAACACTTGTCTAGCCTGCGAGCGTTCTTTCAACGAGGAAAAAACTATTTTTTACTGAACGCTTTGTTTTACTTATTACGACGGAAGAGGTTATGTATCAATTAAACTGAAGTTTGCTTTGAATTTTTTTGGAATTGAAACAGAGTTCCCGGCATATTATTTTTTTTATAAATGAGTCTAACTGACTAGTTCAGTAACGTTTTTAGAGATCTGTTTATTTATTTGTTCATTTATTTATTTATTTTGATTTTTCTCTTCTCCCCCTTTCGAAACAAAATCAGTTTTCGCCTTTTAAGCTTTCGCTCTGCCGTGACTTTACCAGGTTAGATTACGGAAAACTAAGAAAAGGAAAACGGCACATCCACTCAACCTGATCCAAAGCCGAAAAATTAAAAAAAAAAAAAAAAAAAAAGCAGAGTCGACTTGAGAATCTTCAGTTTTCCTTTTGTGAGTCCTGTCCGCTATTCATCGCAATCTGGAATGCAATGCAACTCTATAAGAACTAGAGGAAAATAAAGCAGTGAGACGTGGCCGATATTAACTTGTGCCCTTTTCAGCAAGGATCAAGATAAACTCTTCAAGAGTTTACTAGCAATATTAATATTCAACCTAATATTGATGTTAAAACACTGCGAGGTTCACATTTTTTAACGTCGGTGATTTTAGCAGGAAAATATGCCACGCGGAAAAACGTAGTTTAATGCAATTTTAAACTTTTAAGGCTACTGGCGATAAAAATATGTCAACATGTAGCAATTCAAAAGGCTCTGAGCTGTCATTTTTTTTTATGCTGCTGCTCTTAATTTTAGTGGCATTTTTCCAAGATGTATTAAAAAATCAGGGTTTTGTCAACAAAATACGTATTAAGTAAGGCAACACTGTACCTACACGAAAGCGTGTATAGCGAGTACTAGTTGGCAAATACAACTCAGGAACTCGTAACTAATCATACTGTATCTACTTCCTTTAGCTTTAACTTTGTCATCCTCTGGAAGTGCAAAACTTGCTCCTATTTAATTCATTTGCAAAAGAAACTTAAAGCACATTTTGAGATCGAAGAGCAAAACGCTAAGTTATTCGGGGTCAGTCGTGAAGGAAATTGCCGCCTGTCAGCAACAATATAGTGAATTTCAAGGTATGCCTTTATGTTGAACTAGTGTGTTTTTTCTCAATGATGACCAATCCAAGATCTCTTTTCATGCAGTTAAAATCATAAAATACAGTAACAATAACACACCACCGCAGGAAAGTACTTATATATTAGCCAACGTTACTGAATGTTGGACCACTGTAAAAGACATTACTAACCGTGATTAGCCCGAGACTAAAACGTTCACGGACGTTAAACCATATTTTATGGCTTTAAACCTAGCTGAAAACAGTTACATGTTTTTTAATGTTTAAACCGCTAGCGACTGTTTACCTGACTTAATGTTTAAAACTGCAGGCTAAGTTAGATTTCGATGGACTGTCATGAGACGTTTCAATCGAAGGTAGTCAGGGCCGAATCCGGATAAGAATTTGTACCATGTAATAAACTGCATTGCATAAAAGGGTAGTACTGCTTAATCAGCTTTCATTTGAATGATCACACTTTAGTATTTCATCCACAAACTCTAAAGAAAGAACCGCCTTATACAATATATATATATATATATATATATATATATATATATATATATATATATATATATCACAAACAGCACCACATGTAGGAAAGTACTGCTCAACCGCTTTCATTAGAATTTCATCCACAGACTCAAAAGTTAGAACCACCTTGTACAGCATAATAAACAGTACTACATGAAAGTACTGCTCAGTAGCTTTCATTTGAATGGTCACGCGTTAGGATTTTATCCTCAAACACAAAAGTTAGAACCACCTTGTACAGTATATCAAACAACACCACAGGAAAGTACTGCTTTAGGATTTCATCCACAAACTCAAAAGTTAAAACTACCTTGAATCTAAAGGAAGAACCACGCTGTATCAGAAAAGTTAGTTCAATACATGGCCTTTCATTTGAATTGTCATACGTGTGCAATTCCCTTTACAAAGAGGGAAAATTTCTGGATACAAGTTAAAAAATAAAGCATGGCAAAATTTGCAAGATCAGTACCCAAGCTTTTGGGCTTTCGTTTTTAATAAAGTTATTTCATTATACAAGTAAAATGTTCGAAAGCTAAAAAGTATGTGGAGTTTCCATCAGAAACTACTTTAATTTTCATTTAATATGCAAATATTTCAACATTCTAGCCCAAGAATTATTCTAGTCTTCAAACTCTTTTGTTGAATGTATCTCAGAAAATATGAGATTTATTGGCTGCTTTATAATTATTGTATATTTTAGGCGCTCTTGCATTATTGCTTTTGACCTTGCTTGTCGACGTTATTTTGGCATAAAAAAACTTCGAATCTTTATGAAAAGCAAACGGCGACAACCAATGTGTTCATCCTGATAATCGCTTTGAGAAAGATGTAATGTTGATCATGTCACGAGCGTGGGACAAAGAAACATCTCTGGGTCCTCGACAGGATTCGAACATGTGACCTTCTGCCGCCGGTCAGATGCTCAACCACTGAGCTACGTAAGAGAGACTCGTGGCGAACATGGCCATAGTACTGCTAAATTTCATATATGACATGCGTCTTGCGTACTGCTACGATTAGAATGTCGAAGCGTCATATGAGGTAATCAAAGAATGTTGACAAATGTTTAGCTCGGTAATGAAATGAGAAAGATGACTGTAATGTTCACCATGTCACGTGCATGGGACAAAAAAAAAAAGAACTGAGTCCCCGACAGCGATCTCTTTCTTTAACAGTGATTGAAGCTGAATAACAACAACAACACTTTATTTATACACGGGGTAGTGAACCGGCTAAAGTTCTAGCGTTCGATGAACAGCTTATTTATCGTGATTAAAATAAAACTAAAATATACTAAGAAACAAGATGCTATAGTCATCACAATCACAATATTACAATATTTAAAAATATATTACAAGTTAATAATATATGACAAGTTAAAAAATAGGAATAATAAATCTTTGTTGGACTATCAAAGCAAGTAGTATAACGTAAAATTTAAAAAGGAACGTTTATACGAACTGGCCAGCATTAAAATACACCTACAGATCCGATAATATGCAGATTAGCTCATGACGGATAATATACGCCTGCGACCGCATATTTATCGGACCTAATATTACTCGCGCCAGTATCAAGATGTTATCATCGTTATGTGAGCAAATTTTAAAACCTTTCATCTTAGCCGGCATACGACCACAAAACCGCGAAACAAGACATTTTAAAATGCAACAACTTTCGATTTCCAGCTTACTGAAAAGCGAGGATTTTTGTTTTTAGACTAAAAATCATCGCTTTTCAGTCAGCTGAAAAGTTGTTATATTTTACTATAAAATTGAACATAACGATTAGAGAACCTTCACACATGCACATGTAGATTTAGACAGCCATATAATGTTCGTTTGCCGTCTGAGGGCCTGTTTATATGGTCTCGGGTACCCGAGACAACCCTCCCCCCGAGACAACTTTGCCGAGTGTTTATATGAGAAATGTTATTTGTCCCTGCTGACCGAGTCAAAGTATATTCAAATCTAAATACAGCTATCGTATACCTGTTCTTTTGACTTTCATTCATTCGATCAATGTGGACTTTGCTGATTTACATTTTACATCTTTAATGCGAATTTAGACGTAAAATATTAGACGTAAAATATTTCCGAAATATTGCAATATCGCAAAATCCCAAGGATAAAGTTGCAACACGCCCCCCCCCCCCACGGTACCACGTAAAAGATAGACTTTGCGAGACACCATCACGACAGAAACCGATAAAGTGATCTGTGAGAGACCTTTCCAGCCAAAAAATGAACAAACATACAATAAACTGCAGGGCTGATCTGACTACGTAAAAAAATAGACTTTACGAGACACCATCACGACAGAAACCGATAAAGTCTCGGGATCGCAACCGTGGACAGCCGTTTTGCACGGTTATTGCAACTTCTTTTAGCATGGTTTTGTCCATGCGTTTAAATGTTCAGATCGGCTTTGTCCATCTACATTTCTCTTTGCGAGACATCTTGCGACACTATGGGCTCTTTGTTCCTCGGAACACGTGATGTGGCAGCGCGTGATTTGAGTGACAAGTGAGTACATAGTACGAAACCTGATGTGGTGAACGGGTCATTGCGAATTCTATTTGCGCTGGCTTTTTCTGGCGACATTTAGTTCGCTACACCGTGCACGGATGAGTTGCAATAACAAGTTTCTGTCATGATGGTGTCTCGCAAAGTCTGTTTTTTACGTAGTCAGATCAGCCCTGCAGTTTATTGTATGTTTGTTCATTTTTTGGCTGGAAAGGTCTCTCGCAGATCCCACGTACACCTTTAGCAGCATTATCGTTTGCGGTCCTTTGCAGATTTCACTACTATTTTGGTGTCCATCTATTAATTATTAACTTCTCTTATTTTAATTTTAAAACCAGTAAATCTTCAATATTTCTTATTTCACTAAATTTACAAATCCTTTGACAAACTATTTCCTCCCAAACATACCCAAAAATCACCCCAAAATTTACAAAACACCCCATAACTAAGTTCAGGTTGAGTCCCGCCATATAAAATCTTCGCAATGATGACTCGAAGAGTGAAGTACTAATGCCAACAAAAATATAATAATGAACTGTCACTTTTTCATTGAAAGACGCAGTTTGATAAATTTAGCTTTCACTTGCGGATTCAGGATTTATTACGCCTTTATTAATAGAGGGTAATTATTTATAGAATGAATGTTTGTTGTTAGTTGTTTTAATTTATTCCTTGTTGGAAGTTGTGTGGATCACTCAGTAATGCTTATTTAGATTACTTCAGCGGGAAACGAATAGAATACTCATCTTTCAATTCATATAATTTAGAAAAAGCTTGCAGCCCAAGCTGTAAAACGCAGTGAAAAGTGACACGCAAAAGTGCCTTTGATAAATTAGCTTTTAATTGGGATTGTGCGGTTTAAGTACACTTCAGGAATGAATAACACTCCTTGAACTGTTTGTTCCTTATATGACCTATACGGGGACGTGCCGCTGGACAGGGTATGGTTTTTGGCATTTTTGTCTTGAACAGGGTATATAATTTAACGTGAGTCTGTCCTACAGGGTCTGAATGTCCTAAACAGGGTATGGTTCCAGTTACTTTCGCGCTTGTGGCGACTTACCTTGTCGTTTTAAGTTGTATATTCATGCGAAGGCGAGGTCGTTTTCTTTACAAAGGATCAGTCTACCATTTTTTTAAAGATCAGATCAATAACCACGCTCGAGCCGTGTCCTAGACAGGGTCCTAAAATAGAGGGTGTTGTCCTACACAGAGTAGGTATTTTCGTTTATTTTTGTCCTAAACAGGATCAGGGTCTCAGACCCTCAGCGGCACCCCTATACCCAAATATTGGTCAAGTACCCCCCCCCCCCCCCCCCCCCCGGGCAAAATCCTTACAGATGATGACTCTGCAATTTGTGGTAAAAATATCAACTTCACTTCGAAATTTTACAGGGCAGTGCCCGGCTGATATATCGTGTTTTCATGATTATGGGAAGGAACTTGCTTTAAGCTTGCTTTATTACCTTAAAATAGGAAGACAATATCACCAAAAGTAATAAAAGAAAAGAAATGTTAACTAAAGCGACAAAATAACGGTTAAGAACGTCAAAATTCCACAAGAATGGCAATTTTAATATCATTTTTTTTTTACCGCTTGTAACGAAATCAAATTTAATGAACTGTTCAGTTCACTTCCATCCTGGGGTCCTGCTTTGTATCTCCAAACTACTGCTTCCGTTTTGCTCAATAGAATAATTTTAACAAATTTTAAAAGTTGTATATTTGGTGCCCGGGAGGGGGGTACTCCCTATAATAGGCTATACGGGGGTGCTCGCCCGAAAGAGGTACCTTTTTTAGGCTGGAGGTATATGAAAGAGTCGGGATTTCACGAAGAATAGGAAATGGTAGCGAAAACACGAGTCGAAGCATAAAAAAGGTAGGGAAAACTGCCATTTAAGTATTATACAAAGGGCCTTTCAAAATATATCAAACAGACGCACGCAAAGGCTATATGAAAGGGGTACCATTTGCAATGAAAGGTATATGAAAGGGGTACCATTTTCAATGAAAGGTATATGAAAGGGGTACCTTTTCTGTCAAAAACGGTATATGAAAGGGATGGGTTTGGACCTCGGGGCGGAGCATCCCCGTACAAAACTTTGTTGAGTACCCCCCCCCCCCCCCCCCCCCGGGATTTGGTGGCATTTGGTGATATAAGCTGAAAATAAGGTAAGCGAAAGTTTGCTATTTTTAGGAGATTTAAGAAGGGACAGAAGAAAGAAAATGATTTTTGGAACACAGGCAACAGACAGCAAGTGCACCGCAGGTTGCTAGTGGACTATTTTGGTGTCCATCTATTAATTAGTAACTACAAATTCTAATTCTAAAACTACATTAAATCTTCAATATTTCTTATTTCTCAAAATTTTACAAATCCTTTGAGAAAAACTATTTCCTCCCAAACATACCCAAAAATCACCCAAGAATTTACAAAGCACCCCATAACATAGATTCATGAGATGAGCATGGTGTGTTTGGATTGGTTGAAACGTGAACGAGATATTTCCATGAGCCATGTTAAGTGGCGGAACTTGAATGGCGTTCAGGTCGAGTCCCGCCTTAACAGTCCAAATCTTAGCTCGCAGTATAAATTTTCACCGCTTTATTTAAGGGAAGGGAAGAAGAGAGACCCTGTCTGAACGAAGTTGCTCGGTTTCTAAATGTATCAGTGCCTCACTTGTAAAAGACTTCACTCCTGGTCTGGTCTGGTCTGATCGTTGGTCAAAACATGAACTGATGCGTTGAGTTGCAGTTTCGCCACAAAATAGCTAGGGTCACTAGTGGCATTTGTCCTTACAAATGTTACCTTTATTTGAACACATTGCCTAGTCTTCCAACATATTATTTTGTCTGCATTTCAACATGTTTGTCTGAATTTCATGTCTCGGGAGCGAATGCATTATTATCCTATTTGTCCTGAGGACAAATTTCATATTCGTCTCTCAACTAAATATGGCAAATGTGGACAAAAATTTGCACCATATTTGCCATACATGTCAGTTATTGTGATATCGGCCAGGAAGTCTAAATATAAAATGTGTTCCGGACAACTCCCAAGTTTGTAAGCAGGCTTCCGCGCCTTTATTTTTAAACCTTTATATTGTTCCATCGATATCAACAAATGAATACATTATCACATCCTCTCATCAAAACCGTACACGTAAACGCGTTAGGTTAAAACGTGTCGGAATTTATACTACCAGAAATTATATACCAGATTTCATTGTTTTAATATTGTGAAAAAAAACAATTGTAATTTCATTGAACGGATTCACGGTTCAACATCGTAAAACCCCCACGTTGCAACTTTTCGAATAAGTATAAACAAGGCTCTTTTTTTCAATTTAGTTCTGTGTAAAAACCTACGAAATGAATAGAGTTTTAATTTCTTACAATTTTTCTTCTTTTATCCCTGTGAATATCATTAAGCTGATTAATTCCTATTTGTTATTTTCTATTTTATACGACAACGTTCTTGTCTTAGGTATATCACTACATGTTAATGTCTGAAATCAAATGATGTTGCCAGTGCAGTTTTCGGCCTCAGGAGAAAAAGTCAAGTGTTGTGCAGGAAATGCTACTGAAAGACTTAAAAGGGTCTTTGAGCATAGAACTTACTAATATTGACTTCAAGGTACACTGAAAATACATGATTATACAAAACTGTGACCTTGAGAACGTCATGGTTGCCCCCAGAAAGAAAACTTATTCATGGCACGTACTTTTAGTGTGGAGATAAAATTCTAAAGCAGTAACGGTGTGACTGATTTAAATGATGAAAGCTACTCAGCAGTACTGTTCCTGATAGCCTGTGAACAGGCTTCTTTTTGGGGAATTGGGTTGGGTTAAAATCGGCGAGCGAAGCGAGGACTGGGAAAGAGGGAATGGGCGGCGAAGCCTGTGGACTCGCCTTTGATGCCGCCGTTCCGCCCCCTAGTAATTATCCTGTTATTATATTGGCAACAAGTTAATTAAAATGTCAACAAGTTGTCATGTTTTTATTCTGTTGAATGCATCGGTAGCAGTATAAAAATGGACAGGCTAAACACGACTCCCACTCTTCGCAAAAAAGTATTTAAAAAACCTAAAGTATAAAGCTTTTCCAGTAAGACTTCAGAGAGAATTGCCCGTTTAGACCACAGTTATGAATTTGTTTTCTTCGATGATATTGAACTTTTGATCTCGGCGAATTATAGTGTTTCCGGCCACGATCCGAGTCTCAAAAAGCCGTTGTCTATAATACCACTGCATTGAAATCATGAATTATTGCAATAATTTTTAGCTCCTTAGTATTCTTAGTTCTGTAGTTGAGTAGTGTGTCCCAGTGGAGCTAGGATAAACCCCCGTTGTTTTGTAATAAAAAAAAAAAAATAAATAAAAAAATAAAAAAAAAATCACTTTATTTAAGTGTCAACTGTATTTAGCGCGCAAGCACTAATTGGGGACACTAAATATAGAAACAAATATTGCAAATAGAACATAACACGTAACAATAGCGTTTGATTTGGCATCCAACAGATAATCTGTAGCATGGTTGCTGTTTTGTAAATCCAGTCGGCAAAATTCCAAAAACATCTTGCTTTTTTGCCACAGACTTTAGACACAGCTTTTGCTCTTCTTTAAGCCTCGGTATAAGCGAAAAATTTCGCAACGAATCGCTCAAAGCTTTCTCAAAATCGAGATCTGAAAATTGCATGCGACGAGTCGTCATGTTTGTTTATCATTTGAGCCAGCGAATGGAATATTTATGCAAATTTAAGGCGCAAGGTATTTGAGATGTCAACATGTGTCGTCTGTCACCGCATACTTGTCAACACCAAGTGATCTGACCAATCAGCTCATGATATCAGACTCTGGTATCATGGAACGACGGCATCAAAGGCGAGTCCACAGGCTTCGCCGCCCCTTCCCTCTTCCCCAGTCCGCGCTCGGCTCGCTTCACTCGCCGATTTTAACCTAACCCAATTCCCCAAATAAGAAGCCTGTTCACAGGCTATGTTCCTGATAATATTGCACATGAGGCCCGTCTTTTAACTTTTGAGCCTGGCGTAAAATCGGCTGTTGTTTATGGTACAGTGAGTTGATTTTATAAGTAGTTAAAGTTCAAGCACTTCTACGGTTCTGCTTCTGCGGTTGTCCTAATGTGCGACCCCCGGGGGGTGGAAGGGGGGTACTCGTGTGAATTTAGGATATGTGTGTACCGGCGAACGTTCTTAAATCCTGACCTTTTTTAAAGGAAGGAAATCGAAAATTGACACCCTATTTAAGGGGAAAACAGTAACTCAGAATTGTGCGAACAGGTCGTTTTTATTTCTTTTCTGTACATGGAAAGTTTAGCATCAGGCCAGAGTATGCTAGACTGAGAATTAAGTTTTATCGACTGAGTCGATAAGGTAAATTGACCACCGTAAAAAGATTCAAGTATCTGACGTTTCGAGCGCTAGCCCTTCGTCGAAATTTTCCGAGATTTCAGTTTTCCCAGCGAAAACAAATTAATTTTCACTATAGACATTACCTCTTTATATACCGTCATCCCCAATGACGAAGGACTTCAAGCACTAAAATATTTTTTCGACCAGCGCTCCATTCAAAACCCAAGCTCAGAAACACTGCTCCGCTTAGCCGAATTAGTTTTGACACTTAACTGTTTTTCATTTTCCCAAAACTACTACAAACAAGTAAATGGAGTTGCCATGGGCACCAAAATGGGACCAAGCTACGCTAACCTTTTTGTAGGCTACGTCGAAGACAAATTTTTTAATCAGTACCACGGAACCACATATCTACTGGGAATACCTCCCCCCTCCCTTTGCCCCCTTCCCCCCCCCCCCCCCCCCCCCCCCCCGCCTCTGATGTGCGACCATTCGAATATTAAACGGTTTTGAAAGTGCATAGCACAATTAGCAATCAATGGAAATTTGAGCCCGATATACCAGATACTCTTTGTGCATTGCTATTTTATAAACTCGAATTAATTTTACAAAGAACTTAGCGCTTTTGCCACCCACCCACCCTTCAACGGTTTGAAGTCAATTCGTACTTGGCACGATGCCGTCGCAAAGATTCGCCTATTATAATAACAATTATTGTCAAACAACCGTGAGATATTTATATCGATGCTGGAATATAACCGACTACTAAAAACACGTCCATCGGAAGTTGTATACGTAAATGACTCCAGTGTCCACTTGTCTAATAACCGTAGTGGGAAGTTAGTTGTAGTCCGTCGTCGAAAGGATATCAGCTTTTGAACGAGGTAGCTGTTTTTTTGTGTGTGTTTTTGTTTGGTTTTTAAAAGAATATTAGGGCCATTTATACGAGAGAAATAAGCCGCGCCCTATCGTGGACTCTTCTGTATATTTTTAATGACCCCTTTTAGTTAACAAGGACAAGTTTACAGGCGAAAGTTTAGTTTGAATTGCTGCTGATAAATATTATATGATGACAGAAAAATATTTCCCTGTGTTATGCCGAATTTCAGGCATGAACTTGAACTGCAATATGTGAATTATGTGAATGTAACTGATCATTTAATATTCAGAATTTTATTTCTTTATTTTTCTCTTTTTCTCCTTTCCAAGCAAAATATTTTAACTTTACGACTCGGTTACAGCTACCGTAGATTTTCTTTCTACTCCAGGAGACAAACCCAAGCTGTGTAATTTGATTGTAACTTTTAAAAGTGTGACAAATAAATGAAAGCTATTTGTTGAGTACTTCATCTAGTTGTGGGATGTTCACTTTTTAGTATTTTATATTATGGAATGTGGCTTTTTTTGTTTACTGCCTTAGAGGGGGACTACTGACGAAAGCACGAATACGCTTTAGGGGGCAATTGGGATAAAACGGAAGTGCTGACATAAGAATGGAATACGTGAGAAGTATCATAACACAAAACTAAGGAACTTATGTTTTTGTTCATCCTTCGTTATAAAAACTTCCTCTTAAGTGCCGGATCCGGTACAACTTTGTCATCCCCTGAAAGTGTTAACTAACCTTAGCTTAACTTGCTCCAATTGCATTTGCTCAGTTGCAGCCAAAGAAAGTCATTTTTTGACATCTAACAGCAAATCGTTTTCCAGGATCGTCATTTGAGGGGAGTTTTCGACGGATACTGAATCATGCCTAACAGACGAAGAGCATCGAAGAGCAGTGAGTTCCAAGGTATGATCTGTACAGCTGTCTATATCCTTAACTATAAATATGTACTTTGTTAATCTTCAAGAGTGAAAACTGCCTCCGAGAACTCCAGTTGTGGAAATATTAAACAACACCAATTATAGTATTGGAGAGTATTGCTCGATAGGTGTTCTTATTTTAATGGCTACAGACTCAAAAGTATTAGTACCACATTTCGCGCCTTAAAGCTCTAGGAAAGATAGACAGCAAGATTTACAATTTCAAGTTCATCAAAGGCTCAAGAAAGTGATGTTTTTGTTTTTCTTGATGATTTATTGCCGCTTCAACTATAAAATTTCAAGTAAATACGAAGCAAAGGACCGCGAACGAAAATGCTGCCGGTGTACGTAGGATCTGTAACAGATCTAGTCAGCCAAAAATAGAGATACAATCAAAGTATAGGGCAAGGTTGATACTACGTAGAACATTTAACGCGACAACGACATGATAGAGCCCAAACTGAAAGCCAAAATGCAACCGTGGACAGTTGTTTCGACCTGGTTGGGTCTCGTCAACACGGTGTAGCAGCAAAAAGATAAAAAAAACTAGCGCGTGTTATACGTAGTATCAGCCTTGCTCTATACTTTGATTATATAATTTCAATGTGTTCGGATGCGTTAGCTGAAAATTCAACAGACCGAAAGTATTTAGGAACAACATCCCTTACTCCAGAAAAACGAAACTCAGGTATGATCTCTAGAATTTTTTTAAGGGAACTAATTTGCTTCCCATCAAAATTTTTAGCCGGACTTTCTGATAACCGAAAATAGCATTTTTCGTCCTCTCGAAAAAGTCAAGCAATGTTTTTATTGGGGCTCGAAAATATCGGTTTACACTGAATTCTACCGGTTGAGAACATAAAATTATAATCCGAAAAATCTGATGTTGGTACTGAGCATTCCAGAATAGATATTTGACTCTCTCCTCCGCAGTGGCCTCCTAGTCCTCTCCACGCTTGGCAAAAAACGCGCGGAAGCTGGGTAGAGGTAAAAAGTAAAGCGCGCGGGGAACTCTGGGAAGGGAAAAGAAGGAAGGGAGACCTCGAGGCTCCCGCTCTTTCGCTCTTCCCATCGTTCCCGCGCTCCCATTTTACTGTTCTTTACTGATAGGAGCCTCTGCGGAGGAGAGAGGATATTTGACGAAACAATGCTTTGGATGCCTCCGAGTAAATAATAACTGTTAGCCAAGATTCTCTACTTCTATTTAGATTGCACAACATATTTAACCTGAATGACCAAATGTGTGCGTTAAGATTTAGCTAAATTTCATCCACAGGTTCAAACTGGTTAGTACCATAAATTTTTCATGTTTCATCATTTACACTGTTAATAACTTTAAACGGTCCTAGGTTTTCATGTCTATAATAGTTATATACATTGTAGTATTTTATCTGTGAACTACCTTGTACAGCATACTGATTATACGACAGAACAGTGCTGCTCACTATAGCTTTCATTTGAATGGTCACACTTTAGGATTTCATCCACGGCAGACTCAAAAGTTGAACCACCTTGTACAGCATAATAAACAGTACCACAGGAAAGTAATGCTCAGTAGCTTTCATTTGAATGGTCACACTTTAGGATTTCATCCACAGACTCAAAAGTTAAAACCACTTTGTACAGCATAATAAACAGTACCACAGGACTACTGTTCAGTACCTTTCATTTGAATGGTCACACTTTAGGATTTTATCCACAGACTCAAAAGATAGAACCACCTTGTACAGCATAATAAACAGTACCACAGGAAAGTACTGCTTAGTAGCTTTCATTTGAATGGTCACACTTTAGGATTTCATCTACAGACGCAAAAGTTAGAACTACCTTGTACAGCATAATAAACAGTACCACAGGAAAGTACTGCTCAGTAGCTTTCATTTGAATGGTCACACTTTAGGACATGATTCCACAGACTCGAAAAGTTAGAACCACCTTGTACACAGGCATGCAAGTACTGCTCATTAGTTCCCCAAGAGTCTCAAAAGTTACAACTACCTTGTACAACATAATAAATGAGTACCACATATATTTCGAGACTCGTGCTTATCTTTAGAATCACCTTGTACAATATCAAATACTTAGCATGATTGTATCTCTCATATGGTTACTCGCCTGAGATATAGATGTTATTGAACTAACGTGACGTCCGCGTTGGGGAAGTATTTTTTTTTTCTTTGCAAGTTTATAAACTTGATAAAATTTTTATAATAGTTAAATATAGTCTAGTTTATGGAGCAAAAACTATTTTTTTCGATATGTCAAGACTTACAAATATTTCACTTTTTTCATTTATACTCACATGTATTTCTGAACATCGCAAAAAAAAATGATATTCGAAGTTTTTTATATGAACGCAATTTATTTATTGAAGCAATTTGAAGGGCGATAATAAAGATAAATTCAAAGAAAGATGGTAAATTTTAAGCTCGTTAATGAAATGAGAAAGATGTAATATTCATTTGTCACAAGCGTAGGATGACCTGGAGCATTTTCACCACAGGCGATGACGTTTTATACAATTTCTGCATGACCCTAGCGGTACGCAGGGCGCATGTCATATATGAACCTAGTATATGGCCTAGTTCGCCAAGAGTCGAGCTCAGTGGTTGAGCTTAATTCCGATCGGTTTACGAAAGGTTATAGGTTCGATTCCTGTCGGAGAATCGTATCGTTTCTTTCTCTGTCCCGTGCTCGTGACATGACGAACTGATTACATGTATCTCAATTCATTACCGAACTTTTTCACCACACATGACGCTTTCGATATGGCTGATCGCTAACACTGACTGTTGGAAGCATGCTTGTATATGGCCTAGCTGGCCACGAGTCCCTCGTCGTTCAATTTTATAAGGTATAGGTTCGGTTTCTGTCGCGTCGGAGACTCAGATCTTTTCTTTGTCGATCCCATGCTCGTTACATGACCGACATAATATCTATCTTAATTTGAAGAGCTTCTGTTGTAGACAAGCATGACGGCTCTATGCCACATGCAGCTAAGCTGTATAATGCTTGTCGATTTAAGCAGTGGGCGTAAAATAAATATGTTTGCAAATTCTGAGTAAGCGATTTTAATGACAAGAAAATAAATATTTGGAGTTTCTAAGGTGATTTGAACCCCTGAATTGCGCGATATTAGACAGAGTGTATACGCTCTAACAGATTGAAGCTACACGATCTTTCGCATGATGCAAATCGGTGGGCGTGAAGTCGGTCGTAAATTCTTAATAGGCAGTTTTTTGACAAGCTTTCTGCGATAAACCACGCTAGGAATTTAACGGAACATTCGAGAAAATAAAATTAGGGAGCAGTTTGCAATTGATTTCAGTTTCTAGTCCCCATGAGACAATAGAAGTTTTCAGGTTTTTAACGAAAGAGTAGCTATATAGGGGACATAGCCCCCGGTGTCTGTGAACTGCTTTGTTTAAGTTATGTGGGCACCTGTGTCACATTCAGCAGTCTGGCAAAGTCCCCCAAACAGTGTTGTAAAGTGCATTTGAGTATCACATAGAAAGTGCGATAAATGTCACAATTTTTTTGTCAAAATAGATGATGTGCCAATATCAAAACCACAATTGTAAGGATCGCCTTCATTTTGCGATTGTTTTATGTGGCATAAATTTCAGGTGGTTCAGTTTTAAAACATCTTGAAAGCAGTAGTCACTCAGATAACCTCATGTGGTACCCGAGTGGTTCATCCACGTTGTCGCTCAATACTTTGGGCCATCCATCTCGTAAATCAGGTTAGTCAGTGATCTACTAGGACTGCTACTAAATCAGATTGAAATTCCACCGAGCTGACCTTATTCCTACCTAAAAACGATATCTTTTTATCTGTCAGATGTCACGAATGTTTGAGGCGACATTTTATTTAAGAAAGCTCTTGTTTTTAATCTAATTTTTTTAGGAATTTATAGGATGACTAAGGCCTCCCAAACAGCTTTCCACCCAAAGGATTGGTTGGGTGCTCCTGCAGGTATGCCGCCAAAACGGCGATCGGTTAATGGGTGTCATTCCGCACTTGTCAGTCACGATACAGCTAGTTCTTTGTAAAAACTGTAAATGGTTTGAGTCCATGAGCTATCTGTCGAGTGTGATCGTCCGGGTTAGTGTCAGTTCTGAAAAGAACTGTTGTTGTTCGACATTTTGACTAGCGTTTCGACAACCATGAGAGCGCGGAAAAAATCGTCTTCATCTGGTTCTGGTGCAAATCTTTTTTTCTAGGCAGAAACAAGAGCCTAAGTTCGTAACAACTCCGTAATTGGTTAAGAAATTGAGAATGTCAAGAGCGCTAAACGTTTAGGACTTTAGTAACATTTGCAATAATCTAACTTGGAATGCCGGGCTCATACCAGCAAGGTCTTGAAAGTCTTTAAGAGTATAACGGCTCAGTTCAACTGTAAAGAACAAGCGAAAACAATGCCTCTACAAGTTCGTTTTACATTTTGGTAAATTTATTTGCCGTTCTCTGCAAATCATCTACAAGTGCGTTTTACATTTTGTATATTTTTTTTGCCGTTCCCTGCAAATCATCAATGTCAAATGATCACTGAATTATAGGTTTTGTGGACAACGTGAACACACGACGGTTACTGATTTCCTTACTCTATTTGAACTTGAAAACCATCACTGCGAATTCAGCTCCTGAACGATACTGTCTCAGGAGACAAATTAAACAAATTGGAACAATTAAATTCTTAAACACAACCCTCGCTTCGCAGCCATCTACTCAGTGCCAAGGGAGAAAAGCGAATCAAATTATCAGCTATGTTTGATCCAACGCGTTCACCATATATACCACGATGTAAAACTGAGCATCGATCTAAGAAATCTATCTATCACATCATTAAATTTCACTTGAAGCTTTGGCGTCCAAACTTCTTTAATATATCCTTTGATTTCATTTTATTTGATTTCAATGCAGTGACAAACGTTGTACGTCTCGGATGCAGAGCCACTGCATGATTCTAAAATTCAGTAGTACTTGACTTGTTTCGGCCGATATCTCCCTATACGTCATATACCTCAACCGATTCAGTTCCCTCGATCGTTGTTATCTGAAGTCAACTTACTGTATAAAGAAAGCAAGGTCAAGTATTCACAAATTGCTCAGTCTGATGATATTACAAAATGCCGCAGAACTTTTTGTCTTAAGTGTCAAACGCTTTGGGTAAGCTTTCTCGTGACGTGAGCTTGGGCTGTCTGTGGTAAGTCGAGAAAGCGTCTGACACTTCATACTACAAATTTTTTGGAATTTTAATATCATAAGACTAAACAATTTGTTTTACTGACGCAAATTGTAATTATATATAGTTTACATCAAAATGGTTATGGTATCATTGTATTACAAAACGCGTAGACTATCAGTTATTTCAAATTGCCGCAACCCTTATTATATTGCCGCAATTCATATTGCTATAACTCTTAGTACAAAATGCGTAAGTTATGACAAAAAACGCCGTTGGTACAAAATGTTCCAGAACGGATATAGCTATAGATAATTATACAATAGTGTCCATAACTCGAACCGTCTGTATTTTGTTAGCTTCTTATAAGTTCTTAGTGTTTCATTAGTTCCATATTGTTTGTTTCAGGGTCTTTTCAGTGTGTCGTATGTATTAATGCGCGTATTGAACATCAAACTTTGGCTAATTTGCAACACGAGTTGTCGAGATTCTACGGTATAGTGTCAGTTTGACGTCATTAGCGTATTTCATTGGTTTCAGTCTAATAAGTTCTTAGCATTTCGTAAGTTTTATATTGTTTGTTTCGTAGCCTTTTAAGTCTTTTAAGAACCATATATGTATTAATGCGCGTATTTTGAACAAACTTTTGCTTATTTGAGGATTCTACGGTATAGTGTTAGTTTGGTGACGTCAGTGGCTTGGTACAAGCTGGCACGGGACGTAAGCCGTCTTAGCAGAGCGGAAGCAGTGATATGAGCCAGGAAGTCTAAATATAAAATGTGTTCCGGACAACAATTTGTACGCAGGCTTACAGGCCTTTATTTTTGCGCCTATTTATTGTTCTATCGGCATCAGCAATATATTATCACATCCTCTCATCAAAACAAACGTAAACTTGTTTGGCTAAAACGTGTCGGAATTTTCTTTAAATAACGATACTACCCGAAATTACTAAATTGCAAATTACAAATTTCATTGCTTAAAATACTGTGAAACAAACAATATAACAGATGACAGATTTCAGACATTTATGTACACAATGTATCAGAGATAGTAAAGAAAATGGAAGAAATATCAGTGTTGAAATGTCATGTTTGCGAAAGAATACTTCTGTGAATATCATTAAGGTAATTAATTCCTATATGTTATTTTGTATTTTTCTAGAGCGGGTTTCAATAGAGTGTCGAAAGTAATAGGCCATTTCCGAGTTGCCTTTAGCCTCTCTATCAAAGCGAGGCTAGGTGCGAAACCTTTCATATGAAAATGAGTTTTCATTCACATGCAAATAAGTTTTATCAGTGCATGTGAATGAAAACTCATTTTCATATGAAAGGTTTCGCACCTAGCCTCGCTTTGATGGAGAGGCTAAAGGCAACTCGGAAATGGCCTATTGGGTGATTGCTTTGGTTCTGCATTTCTACGCTTTGTGATTGGCTAAATAATCTCGCGCCATTTTATTAACCAATCAGAAGTAAAACCAAAATCAATCGTGACTTGCCTGCTCGCGTTTTCCCGCGCTTGGCGCCGGCTACATGTATTTGCTTCGAGCTCTGACTGGTTCATTGGATTGTTTACGACTGTTGTGAATAGTCAGAGTAATTACAACTGTGGTTTCGGTTTAACGACGCTCAAATGAAACTGAACCACTGTATGCGGGACAACGTTCCTTCAATTAGGTGTAGTAAGTATATTTTTAACAGTTTTTATCAGTGTTTTATTTGAATGGTTACACTGCACAGTTTTCGGAGCCTGTGGATGAGATCATTAGACGCAAAGATGGATTCATATTCTAACATAAAGTTCGAATTTTGTCCATGATACACAGTTCCTATTTGTTGATCAAGAAATATTTCGATTGCTGTTCAGCAAATGTTGAACACTGTATCAAGACATATTGAATGTTGAGATGGGCCATTCAACATGTTGAACTTTCAGTTGTTGAACAAAAATAGCGTACATAAATGATATTGATAGTGTACTGACGTAAATCACATGTTGGTCAACACATATTTTTACTGCTGTTCATGAACAAATGTTGAACAGTGTATCAACACAAATTGAAAGTTGAAATAGGCTATTCAACATGTTGAACGTTGTGGAACGAAAAAAAAGACGTTTTCTACTTTTTCGACAAGTCGCAACATGAGAATTGAACGGTGTTGAACCGCGCATCCGTTCTAATTTCGTTATATCCCTTTATTGAAAAATATTTTCACAGATGTGTATCCGCATCACGTTATTTGTAATCATCTATTATTTCTACTAATAAGCATTTCTTTGTTATTAACTTTATAACAGTTACAAATTTGTAAACATCCTTGAACTGACGATAGATACTGAAGTATCCGAAACATCTTCTAATTTCGTTGTATCCCTTAAGTATTATATATTATTTTTTCTGAAGCATCTCATCGGTCCGGAATCCTAAATTCTTGAATCTTATTGGCTTACTAAGCGCGCTCCAGCGGTCCGGATTTTCGAAAAGATTTTGTCGTTTAAAGCTTAATATCATTGAATTTTCTTGTAAATTATGGACCCAGACGAAAGTTACCAAAGCGAAAGTGAATTTTCATTGGCCAGATAAAATATCCAACAACACAAACAAAGAAAACAATGAAGAAAATCCGACAAAGTTTCACCATGACATCGGCTCACAATTAATAAACAAAGATCCGAAAACACACTTAAGGACGTTTGCGCTAATTGTTTATGCGCATCCTTACTGCGCACGCAATTCATGGCGCAACGCCATGCTACGCACGCACGAGCGCGCGCGCAAGAGAAGAAATCTAAGCACATAAAGGGCTGATAGCCGTTGCGTTAACTTTGCTTAGTTTTAACTCGCTTGGATGGTCGGTGACCCCCAATTTTTTTTTCATAGATAATTTTCTTTGCCAATTCTCGACAGATTGTGAAAAAATGAACAAAAAATCAATGTAGGAAGTTTAAATTTTTTCCATTTTTCTACCCGCGCGCCGTCGAATCCTGCCAACTTGCGGCTGTCAGAGTTTGCAAATGCTGTCGTTTAAATATGAAATTTACTTCAAGGAACGTCACCGGTTGAATGAATTTACTGAACAGACCTACTCGCATAAAATTTGGGAAAGAAAATTGCATTTTAGAGATTCATTTGCAATATTTTTAGACTAACAGACATTGGGGTCACATCCCGTAAGGAAGACCAATTTTTCAAAATTAGGGTCGCCTTTCAGATAGCTTATCTCAGAAACGAAGTCGGTGACCCCCTCATTTTTTTGCATTTCTGACACAAGTTACTCATAACCTAGCTGTAGCAAAAGTTTTATAAAAAAATCAATGTTAGAAGATTTTCGCGCGAACGTCCTTAAGATCTTAACGCTTGAACGAGGTATCAAAAAGACTAAATGAAGAGAGAGAGCCGGATAAACTAAGTGGAAGGAGAAATCAGCCGTAAAATTAAAGGCCAATGTTATTCCTCGAAAAGGCGAGTACAAGTTTGGATTTTATGATTTGTTCATTTTGTAGTTTGTTGGGCGTTTGTTGTTGTTCTTTACAAAGCGTCATTTGTAGCTTAAAAATTACTGTAATTTGACAATCTAGCGCTTTTTTACAAAGGTTTTGACTCCATTTGATTTAAGTGTTCTTATTTTTCCGGTTTTGTTTTTTTTTTCCTGTGAATTTTCATTAAAAAGTCTTGCTTAAATTTGTCATTCTAGTCGTTACTTGTTTGTTGTCAATAATTTACACGCCATTTCGCGATCGGATTTTACGAGATAATTCGTATTTTCACTACATTGCTCGGTTTGTATGCTTTTATTTTTCAGTTTTTATCCTCTTTTATCTAAATTCTACAAGTTTTCATTCAAGAAAATATGATTTTTAAATACGAATAGCTCAGTTTAGCATTCGCCCTGCTATAAAAAAATTACGCTCGACTTTTTTTAATTTTGAAAAGTTTTTAAAGTTATAATTCAGCTTTCCACGGTTTCGCGGTAGGCAGGAACATTTCTCTATCCTCACCGGAGGTAAACACAAGAGCCGTTAATTCTACCGAGAGACATAAACTGCTAGAAATGAGTTCACTTTGCAATTTAAGTTCTTTTTGTTTATGAATAGAAAGTTGTGAAGATTACCGAGTTAATTTAGATTTTGTGCGCGCTGTGTCAGTTTAGCTTTACGCCGTGCGTAAGAAACATGGAAAGCTGTACATGAATGATTTTCTCGGAGAATCGCGGAATTATAGTAGGAAAAAAATCAATAGTTATTTACCGGCCTAGGTCGGTCTGTATAGGTAAAAACTGTGCCCTCTGTCTTGAGTACGGCCCTCGGCCTACGGCCTCGGGCTGTACTCAAGACCTCGGGCACAGTTTTTTCCTAAACGGACCTCCCGGCCGGTAAATAACATATATATATATTTTCACAGATTTGTATCCGCATTATGTTATCTGTAATCAGCTATTATTTCTACTATTAAAAATACATTTATGTTAAAATGGTTATTGTATTATTGTCAGTATTACAAATCGCGTAGACTATCAGTTATTTCAGCCCATATTATATTGCCGCAATTCATATTGTTGCAAATCTTATTACAAAATGCGTAAGTTATGACAAAAAAACGCCGTTGATACAAAATGTTCCAGAACAGATATAGCCATAGATATACAGTAGAGTGTCCATAACTCGAACCGTCTGTATTTTATTAGCTTCTTAATTATAAGTTCTTAGTGTTTCATTAGTTTTATATTGTTTGTTTCGCAGCCTTTTAAGTCTTTTAAGAACGCTATATGTATTAATGCACGTATTTTGAACAAACTTTTGCTTATTTGAGGATTCTACGGTATAGTGTTAGTTTGATGACGTCAGTGGCTTAGCAGAGCGGAAGCAGTGATATGAGCCAGGAAGTCTAAATATAAAATGTGTTCCGGACAACAATTTGTACGCAGGCTTACAGGCCTTTAAACTTTTGCTAATTTCAGACACGAGTTCTCGAGAGTTCGGTGATTAATAGTTTGACGTCATTAGCGTATTTCATTGATTTCTTATAAGTTCTCAGAAGCATTTCGCTAGTTTCGTATTGTTTGCTTCGTAGCCTTTTAAGTCTTTTAAGAACCATACATGTATTAATGCGCGTATTTTGAACAAACGTTTGCTTATTTGAGGATTCTACGGTGGTGTTAGTTAATTTGCTGACGTCATTGGCTTGGTACAAGGTGGCACGGGACGTAAGCCGTCTTAGCAGAGCGGAAGCAGCGATATATGAGTCAGGAAGTCTGAATATAAAAAGTGTTCCGGACAACAATTTGTACGCAGGCTTACAGGCCTTTATTTTTGCGTCTATTTATTGTTCTATCGGCATCAACAATATATTATCACATTCTCTCGTCAAAACACACGTAAACTTATAGGCTAAAACGTGTCGGAATTTTTCTTTAAATAACGATACTACCCGAAATTACTGAATAACAAATCCTTAATTTCATTGTCTAAAATATTGTGAAACAAACAACATAACAGATGACAGATTTCAGACATTTATATAAATCAGAGATAGTAAAGAAAATGGAAGAAAAAAAATCGGCGGTTGTGCAAATTTGAAAGTTCTCCGATTATTCTCGATCCCCAAGAAAAGTTACAATTGTAACGCAAAGGATTTAAGGCTCATTGGCGCTTTTGCCACCCAGCAAGTTTGAAGTTTTTGATAGCTGTTATTTCATTTAAAATTACATATAAAGAGCTAAATACGTCAACGAAAAATCCCCTATTGTACAGACTTTGAAACAAACAGTGTTCCATGATATTGTGAGTGATTGTAGATAGATGCTATTTATATCTGTAGTTTCTTGGCGTTATGAATGTTGCAATCACCATAACGCAATACAAAAGATTCAAAAGACATTTACCCTTTTACTCCCAAGACTGCCAAACATCAAAATTCAAGAAAATTCCCAATTTCATTTTGTAAAATATTAGAGTGATTTTACTTAACCTGTGAAATAGTTAGTAGAATAGTACGCACTATTAGACTATAATTACATTGTTTTCTTTTGTTCAATTTGGACTGTCACACACTAATTGTTAGATAGTGTTTCACGGATTAAGTAAAACCACTCTAAAAAACAAATGCTGCGATGCAAAAGTACTGCCGAAGAGGTTTCATTTGAATGGTCACACCAAAGGATTTCATCCACAGAGTCACTTCATAATTGACTCTGGAAGTGAAAGGCTAAAGCAATACCCAAACCACAACACAAGAGCTAACAAATATTAGTTTTTATAAAGACCGATTTACACGGTACAACTTTGTCGCATGCGACACGCTCACGCCATGCTCACGCCATGCTCACGCCATGCTCACGCCATGCTCACGCCATGCTCACGCCATGCTCACGCCATGCTCACGCCATGCTCACGCCATGCTCACGCCATGCTCACGCCATGCTCACGCCTGCTCACGCCATGCTCACGCCATGCTTACAACACGAATTACTTCGTGCAAATCCACTCAAGTCATATCGTAAGCATGGCGTAAGCGAGTGGTATGCAACAAAGTTCTACCGTGTAAATCGGCCTTTACACCAAGAAATACCAGTAATATCGATGCTGGAATATAACCGACAGCTGAATGAAACACCTGACCTGATATCGCGTCCATCGGAAGCTGTAAAACTCCAGCGACTATATATAAAACTAGTCTGAAAATCGTTTTGTGGGAAGTTAGTTGTGGTTGGTCGACGGGAAGTTAGTTGTTTGTTTTCTTTTTCTTTTGCTTTTATTTTATAATATTATTTTTAATTAACGCGCGCAAGACAGAGAAATGTTTACTTTAAATTGCTGCTGATAAATTTCCAATTTTGACAGATCGAAAAAGTCAAGTTCACAAAGGCTTTAGAAAGTAATGTTTATCTTTCTTTTAATGATTTCATGGCGCTTAAAGGCATGTTAATTATTTGTAACGTCACACTTTAGGACACTATTTGTTGGGTGGCCCTCTTTCATTTTCATTTTATGTTCGGTACGTTCTATTACTTTGTGCTTAATCAACAAAAATAGGCAGCGCGTTTTAGATATCTGTTTCAGGCCTTTGAACTCACTATAAACTTTCTAACCGGGACGAATTTCCTTTGACTTTTTTAACAGACCAATTTACGGACTTATTGCCTTCTAACCACTTATAAAATAGATATTGATAAAAACCACTTTGAGTTTATTTTAGTTTCGCTAAAATGTTGCAAATGGCAATGCGGAAAATCTTTCCTTTCCCCCGTACTAGAACATTCAGTCTTTGATAACCTTTGACTATAAAGGGTGTGGCTAGAAAAAATCTGCCGAGAAGGCATTTCTATTATGCTGCTCATCACTTCATTAAGTCTAAGATACATGGTTCGACATTTGTTGATCAACAGATGCATGTTGTGACCTCTCAGTTCAACAAATGTGTATCATATACAATACATCGTGTATCAAATGTGTATCATCGTATCATGCTATGTTGAAATAGGCTTGTTGTACGTTGTTTAATTGAATGAAAAGAGAGACGGGCTCTATTCCGTTCGACAAGAAAATAAATAGGATCTATTCCGTTTAACAAGTTGCAACTTGTTGATCGATGACAGCAAATGTTGAGTGCGTTTTCTACTCATTCAACAGGTTTCAACATTGGTTGAGCAACATTTAATATTGAACGATGCTGTACCGTGTATCTTTCGCTTGAGTGAATCTTTTCTAAACATTTTTTAAATGATTTCATGAAAGCTGCTGAGCAAGCATTTCTATTGTGCTCTCAAATCACGTTTTCGTTCTTAACTTCCGGAATAAACCCCGAGCTAGTTGTGTCATGTGGTTGTGACTTTAAAAAGTGTGACAAATAAATGAAAGCTATTTATTGAGTACTTTCCTGTGGTACTGTTTGTTTTTCTTTATTTTACATCATAAAATTCGGCATCTTCCTTGTCATAGCCTGATCACGTATGTCTCCTATTCATGCTTTTGCTGCACGCTGGATACTTGTTCACCGCCTTAGTTAAACTAGCCTGAGCGCAGACATCGGGTTAGAATGAAAGTGCTGACGTAAGCAGGAATACGTAAAACAAATACTGACAGGAAGAATAACACCAATCCTAACTTAAAAGGAACTGCTTTGTTCGTCCTTTATCAGTGAAACTTCCTTAAGTACCTAATTAGTACAACTTTGTCATCCCCTGGAAGTGTTAAAGTTAGCTTGCTTCACAAATTTGCTCAGTTCCAGCCAAAGAGAGCCATCTTTTGACATCTTAGAGCAAATCGTTAATTTATTCAGGATCGTCATTTGAGGGAGTCATTTTTTTCGACGGATACTGAATTATGCCTAACAGACGAGAATCGAAGAGCATTGAGTTCCAAGGTATGATCTCTATCATGTACTAATTTACTCTGATTAGCTTTTCAAGAGTGAACAATTGCCTCATAACTACAGTTGTGACTGATATAAACAACAGCAATAATAACACGGGAGTATGATTCAATAAACTTTCAGTACTTGAATAGTTCAATAGACCTTTTTCATAATGGCGGCCAATTTATTTATTCTTTTATACGTATGTTAATTAGCCCTTTTGGCCTCATTTTTATTAGAGTAAAAATTCTTTTGAATTTTGCACACGCTAACGAGGCCACTAGGGCTAATTAACATAGATATAAAAGAATAAATAACTCGCCCGCCATTATGAAAAAGGTCTATTTAGACTCAAAAAACTGATGTGCAAGTTACCATTGGAAGTGAATAACTATTAGCCCACCTTTTGATACCTATTTAAAATACGCAACAAATTTTATCTGAATGACTAAATGTGGGCGTTAAAATTGTTATCCGAAAATCTTAGGTATGAACATCCCAAACAAATATTTCACGACTCCGGAAACAATTTGTTGGATACCTCTGAGTGAATAACTGTTAGTCAAGTTTATCAACTTCGATTTAATCTGCGTGACATGTTTTATCTGAATAACTAAATGTGACTAGATTTATCCACAGGCTCAAAGTTAGAGCCATAAAGTTTTCATTGGGTTGACACATCTAGGACTAGAAGAATGGGTATAGGGCCGGTCAGATTTAAACGAAGTTTAGACGGTGTTTAAATCCATGGTCTAAACAAATTTCGATCTGGCGAACCCTAATAATTGAACAGGCGAGAAAGATATTCAGTATCTAACATTAACCCCTTCACTCCCAGAGTCAATGGAGACATGTAGTGCAGTTTCAACTTTTTAGTCTGTGGACTGAATCCTATGACGTGACCATTCAAATGAAGCCTCAAATGGAACTTTAATTTGCGTGGTACCATTTGTTTTTCAATATTTTACGAAATAAAATTTGGTATTTTTCTTGAATTTTTTTATGTTTGGCACTCTTGGGAGTTAAAGGTTTAACATGGCCAATATATAAACAAATGGATGTAAATTTTTTACCC